>BLKR01000191.1:0-53891 GCA_011170035.1 Teleogryllus occipitalis | reverse complement strand
GGTGGTTAGGGCGAGATACGTGTTATGTTTAACATGCCTTTTTTATTGTCTTAATCAAAAGATGAGAGGTTGTTCTATGTTCTGGTAGAGTTTGAATGGTTTTCACCGTCTAGTTTTCGCGTAATGAGACCGTAAAGTTTGTCGTTTTAAGATGGGCTCTTATGGCGACGTGACAGATCCGACCTAAAATTTTAAAATTGTGAGAAAACTAACTGTTGGAATTGTTTTTAAAAACTGTTTTTTAGGTAGATAGCATTGCGAAGAATTAATATGCGCAATTTGAAGGACATCCACCGTTTCAAATGGGAGAAATTTACAAAATTATAGTCCTTAATCAGTCCAAAGGGAGACGTTCGCGCGCTTCCTAGAGGGTCAGGACGGTAACGGACAGCTCGGCAACACCGCGCGCATAGCGCGCTTCATTCAAATTGAGTGACAAGTCTTCGGCAAGAGATATTGAATTCCTCTGGGTCTTTTGGGCGCAATTAAAAGATCCTCACTCCTGGAAAACATTGCCCTTGATATTAACCATATATTCAGCAAAGCTGAAATGTGATGGTTGTAATGATTTGTGTAATCTGAATGAAAAGCTCAATTTAATTAATATTCCAAATGAAACACTTTGATATCACATTATATGAGCAAATGGGTGATCTTGAGAGTTTATAAACTGTTTATCTCTTCAGTGCAGTATTATTATTTCTTTGTGCTGTATGTAAGCTTTTTGATTTTAGCTCCTGAACAATGATTACCGATTTATTCAAATGATTAAATATTTGGAAATTATTCATATTCTCTTTTATTTTGCAAAATACTTAAGTAGATGTCATTATCTTCTACACCACATATGCAAGATACCTTACTACACGGAACTCAAAGCAGCAACCTTTAGCATAGATAAGCACCTCAATGAACTTTTTAGTGGTATCAAATGTGTAGAAATGATAAAATATTTGTATGCTGGTGCTATTATCAACCATTCAAGGTATAGGTAAATGCAGACCTGGAATTCCCTACTGGCAAAATAAGAAGTCTTGGGACCCCATGCTTGTATTTTGTAAAATATATATTATTAAAAAATCCATAAAATGTTTTTATCTGAGTATAATCATTAGTTGAATTGTTTACTGAACTACAATGTTTGAATTTAAAAATAACTGGAATGGAACATGCATTTGTAAATGAGAAATTAAAAATGTAATTTTCACTTTGTAAGCAATTTGTTTATTTATATTTGTTTTTGTACACGGATTTATTCTATCATAATAAGTGTTTTTTTAGTTAATTAATGATTTTTTCTGAAGGCCTGCCCAAACCAATCTTGTACTTGGAGGTCCACTGAATCTACATCCAGCCATAGGCAAATAAAATTGAAATTGTGAGAGAAATGATAAATTCAGCCTTTCGTAGTATTAGTTTTTTAATAGAAACCCCTTTTCTCTACAGCACTATATTTTGTTCAATTGTTCGCATACCCTGAACAGTAGTAATGTATTTTCAATGGGTCTCATGTCTAATTTCCAAAACATTCTTTCATTTTGAGTAGAACATCAAGGCAAACAATTACAAAAGACCTTACCACTTGGAAATCTCTTTTGAAGATTTTATCTCTAACAATGTGATAATTTTATTATTAGGAGTCTAAATAATGCAGCTCTCAGAATTATATGATGCTGTAATTTCATTTTATCATTATTAGTTTGTTATGTACTTTTCACAATAGTCTGCATCTAAACCAATATCATAACATGATATAAAATTATGCTGAAAACATTGCAACCAGCAAAAGCTGTGAATTACTTAATCCCACCGCTGGAAATAATAACTGTTCACTTACAATACAAAGCTTTATACAAAGTAGGAGAGAACGAATATTCTGCTCTTTTTGTTAAGTAATCGAATAATCTAAGGTATATCCTACCATTGGCTTAGATAATTAAAGAAATAAAAATGAGAGAGAAACAAACATTGAAAAATATTTGAAAACACTCTACTATATCACTGCTCTGTGTGACATTGGAAGGCTTTGTTTCGTCTTCTTCGCTATGGAAACAAATCTTCCACTAATTCGCTCAGACAGTGATATTTTCCACTTGCCAACCAGGCATGTACAGTATTCAAAGTGATCAAAACAACGAAACTTAGAAGAAGCGTGAGAACTGAACAGGTATGCCAATATCAAGGACATCACGGCGTTGCGCAATTTACCAAAGACTTTTCGCCCTACTCAGCTGAGGAAATTCTTGTCATTATTAGCGATCACTGGAAAGAAAATATAGATATGTGTTTATAACGTTACATTTTATAATTCTGCTCTTGCTAATTGGGTAATAGCGCTTTTTTATATTCAATCTTATGCCTCAATATTTCATTCCTTGGCCACACAATCTGTTGGTACTAGTTAAAAAACTAGTCAACGGTAGGTCTTTATGTGGTATTCTAATATATTCATTTTCCATCTATGACAAAATTCATTCGTATAATTAAATAAAATTCATCATAAGAGTCTCTATTTCGTTTATATAGGTCTCGCAATTCCCACTTATATCGTAAATAAATAGTTTTAACTGTAATATGGACTCTCTCTCTACTAGGAAATATCCCGCTCGAACCACCTTAAGAGAATGATGCAGGTCTCATGTTCGTTGAAAACTCTGATTTTTCGAAAATTGCAAAAGTGAAAAATATTTTCGGAGTCTTCCTACAACTACAATTATGAAGAGAGAGATTTTATCTCTTAATGAAATTTATTCCTTACAGATAAATTTTGAAATAAGGTCATATACAATTTTGGAAAATTTGAGTACTTTTCACGTAATTTTGCGTGGAAATACAGAGAAAGTTCGTGCTGTTTTAGCACCACTATTTTGAATATAACAGTGCCTGAGATGACAGAGTTTCTTTGCGTTATTACAAAACGAGTTGCAGTAACTCTGCATTGCCCGGGTTATTATTAATCATAATCGCCGGTCGACTCGCTTGACCGTACTATTTATAAACGTGTTATGATAAAACTATTAATACAAGTAAATCTCACATTTTTATGCAAATCTAGCATTTAATGAGCTTCGCACCATTGAATTTATTCGTATATATCTGAATAACATTGCCGCCAATTGTTCCCCTAGCAACAATGCAAGCAAAGTTTTTTTTTACAGCACTACAATCTATCAATATCGCACTCAGTAATAAACAATATTCTCAGAATTAACTAACTCCACAAAAAATGTCGTAGAACATATTTTTTACAGTACGAACCACTTAACACAATGGTTACTTCCATTCAAAATTTATATTGAGGTAATAGTGTTATATTAAAAACACATTTTTCATACTTTCTCAACTTTTTGGCTCTTGAGAGTACAATTGAAATATGACTTTAATACCATAAAAATATGTACATAGAAAACTTTAAAAGCATATTTTCATTGAAAAATTGGTATACGTTTTTGAGAAAACTACTTCCTTACTACGTTCGCCATTTAAGCTAATTTTCACAGAGAAATTTTGAACGTTTGAGAAACTTCATAGGAAGTCATTCGAATCCTTATACTTACAAATGCAATAAATTATTAAAAAACGCCTGTAACGTAAATCTGAACGTGAGAGATTAAAAAAATACATTTGTATCTACCATACACAAATACCAGTACTACACATACAATCAAATCAAGAAACAATTTGTTGCCGTGTTGGCACAAAAGCGGCCAAAATTAATTCAAATTTGGCGCCGTACTTGGAATTCAATCATTTATAACAATTCCTTGGCGCTAATTAACAGCAAAGGGCATACATTTTGAAGTCCCGCGTTGGACTCATTTTTTCTGTAAAAACCGCGGGAGGGCTTGAAGAGAGAAAGGCTTTCGTATGAAACTCTTTGGAAGGACTAACTGTTCTGAAAGTTTGAACTGCTTTCAAAGACGCTCGCGAGACTGCGCCAGCTGCTGGGAACTAGCGAGAGAAAGAATTTCGTATTGTTAACAATGTCTGAGAATCAGATGCATTTCCTAATAAGATGCTACGAAAGTCAATTGTTTCAGAATCTTCAGCAGAGCGGTTTCACAAAGGATTGCCTAGTCAGTGAAAGGGCTAAGTAATTCACATCTTGGTTGCATTGAAAAATTAGATGTTGACGATTGGTAACGGTAGTGTAGAACTGTAGACTCCGTGACAGAGTGTTTTGACGCGGGCCTTGCCAGACATTGTATTAAGCCCGAATTACGACAGAAAACGATCTTCTTTTCGCCTAGTCGAGGTTACACCGACAACTTCTTCAATACTCAATAATTTTTACGCTGATGTAAACTAATAGTTCTTAAATAATTGTCTTTCAGAATTTTCCCTTGTGACAAGAGAGGAAAGGCGGCAGAAGTCTTGTCGTCAACCCGACTCATCGTCTGTTGCTCTCCCAAAAAACAAGCTATTTTGAAGCTTGAACAAGCCGTTTTCCATAAAATAATGATTTTAAAATAGCTCATATTTAATGTAAAATTACGCGAAAATACCTTATATTTGCAATAAAATGTACTAGATATTAACTAAAGAACTAATTGTCGAGAACAAATTTCATTCCAATAAAAAAAATCATCGTCAATAATGTGGTAGAATGAAAAGATACAAAAAGTTTAAAACTTTTGCAATTTTTTTTAAGTTGCAAAAGTTAGAAAAAATCTGAGAAAGTATGTCCTGCTGTAACACTATTTATTTATTTATTTATTTTTTATTTATTTATTTTACGTCAAAAAAACAGTTAAAAACTGCGTATGACGTGACACGACTAGTTTATTTTCATATCACATATTTTGATGGTAAATAAAAGGTACAAGACGAAAGACATAACTTTAATGACATAGTAAAAACAATTTATTTTATGCTGTATTCGTTTTACACAACTGACACGGTTTGGAGAGCCTCTTCCTCAAATATAAAAGAATTCCTCAAATTGTTAGTTTAAAAAGGGGAAAACCAGAGATTGAACGTACAGAATTAATTTCGGAAATAAAATGTCTTATAACTTAAGACTATGGGGCCTCTTTCAAAATTTGACCTTTCTCTGCGCAGGCCTATGATAAGAGAAGAAAGAAAACGTTCTGTGCGTCACGTGTTGGCCAGGCACGCGAGTGCGACCACGCTCATGCTCCAGAGAAAGTCGCGTCGGGAGCAATGCTCTTTCCGTGCTCTGAAGGAGAAATGACTTACCAGGGCTGCACACTACGAGTGCTTTCAAGAGAACCTGATGGCTAGTGATGTAAAGGGGCAAGGGACAAACCGGGAGCGGTAGCTCAGTGCATCAATTGGTCACTGCAGCACCTTTGACCGGGAGGTCCTAGGTTCGAATCCTGACGGCGGCAGGATTTTCGACACTATCTTTTCAGCTAGGTTGAATTCAGTCGCTGCCTGGAGGAGAATTCTAGAAGCCGGCTGCTCGGATCGGTAGTTTTCCATGGTTTCTCCGATCAACTCCAAGCGAATGCCGGAGCAGTACCCTAACAAACGGACCGCGCGCGATCTTTCCTTCCTTTTCCTTGTCCTATCCTCTCCCCTTACACACACACTTACACTAACATGCGCTACACTACTACATATTTCGGGAGATCGGTCGGGAGCTTAGAGCTTATCCCGGCTAGGGCGGTGCCCCGCTGGAGGGAGAGTCCTGGTTAGGGGAAAACCCCGCTAGCTCCCCGCTGCCGGATCTCGCCATCCAGCGGGGGAAGATCACCGCCATCTGCCGAGAAAAAACATGCACGACACTTACGGGACTAATGACCAAAGTAGTAGACGCGCCCGGAAACACGAAAAAACCAATCAAGCAAGCAAGGGACAACCTCCCAACATAGATAATAAGTGACATACAAGGGTCATAATTTGAAGAATTTTAAGTTGCTGCACCAATCTGAATAATAAATTTATTTTTTTAAATGCGACGCATAACTTTCGGGACATACCATTGTACTCACGCCTGAGCGCAAGCCTGTGTTTTTCTCCTTTTCCGGGTGTAAGAACACAGTGGTGGTTTGGAATTGCTTCCCAAGGTACGGAGGAAAGGGTTGAACATGGGGGAGTGAATTTATTCGTTTTGGTTTTCAATAGTCAAACATTACGAAATTGATCTCAGTTTTGTCTTTGGCTCAAGTGTTGTAATAATCTAGGGACCACTATTGACAACAATGACCAATTCCGAAATGAAAATGAAAAAGTGTTCACATTCATAAACCATCCTATTATTCTATGGCCTCTTATTAAATATATCAACTAATACTTTTTGTAGGAGGAATAGTCGAATTTAAACGAAAATTGCGGTTTGCTGTAACTTTTAAAAGTCGATAAAACTTTGTACGATATTCGATTCGTAACATCTTTATTAAAATACTCCACTGGTGATCAAACTCAGCCTAAGAACCTCATCTGATAATTCTCCAATCTCGAATTATAATAAAATGTCCTACGATACTTATTTTGAAAACAACTATTAAACTACGGTGGTGTTTTGGAGGCACAATAGCCGATGTTTCGAAGCCAATTGTCAACATTGCTGTCACTGGGGCTCTCTACTAAGGCGTTTGCGTTGAAGCTGCGGAAGTACGATGGTTGATTATTGATTCTGGGCACGTCAACTGCTAAAGTAATTAGTTCCATAACGTAGTGCATGCTTTTATCGCGGGAGGTTGCGGTGATCTGCCTTTGGCTGGCCAGATGCAACTCCAACATATGTCGGCTTGCGGGGATTTTACCCAACCAGGTATTTACCCCGCCAGCGAAACTCCGCCCCAGCAATGACAAGCTCTAAGTTCGCAACTGGTTTTCCGACATGTGTAGAAGTGTAGTGCGTGTTAGTGTGTTTGTGTAAGGGGTGAGAATAGAACAAGGAAGAGGAAGGAAAGATCGCGCGTGGTCCATGGCTCGTTTGTTAGAATACTGCTCCGACATTCGCCTGGTGTGGATTGAAGAAACCACGGGAAACTACCGATCAGAGCAGCCGGCCTCTAGAATTCTCCTCTAGACAGGGACTAAACCCGACGCCCTCTCCACCCGGGACAAGCTATAAGCTCTCGAAATGTGTGGTGGTGTAGTGTAGTGTAGTGCGTTTGTTTTGGTGTGTGAGGGGTGAGGTATTAAAATGTATGGTAGTATAGTGCGTGTGTGTTGGTGTGTGAGGAAGGGACAAAGATGAATGAAAGATCTAACGCATAGGTTAGGGTACTACTCCGGCATTCACATAATATTGGCCGGAGAAACTACGGATAACTACCGATCAGAGCCGCTAGAATTTACTTTTCAGTCAGTGATTGAATTCGACTCTGCTCTATAGTTCGTGTCAAAAATTCGCTATCGTCGATACTCGAATCCTAGGACTTTCATGTCAACCATGTTGCAGATGCAGTGAATGTCGTCACTGGGCCATCGCTTGGCTGGTAACAGATTTGCGTGAATATTACACACCCCTGAAACTCTGAGGTGAGATCGTGCGATGAGAGCACACTGCGTGCGACCTATTCTACGTTGGAAACGAGACATCTGGATTGCAAAGTTCTCACGGACTACTAAGACCTGGCGAGAGGCGAGGCGTTGTCGTTGTCTGCTCTGCTCGTTGTGAGTTTATACTTACGGATGTATCTGCATGCACCCACGGTTTGAATAACTATGCATTTTGGACCCTTTACAAAATTGTTAATGGAAATATTTTATAAAAGGTTAAAATAAAAGGTTAATAAATAGAAGGTAATATGTATGTATTTGGCGTTATTGGGTCGGAAGACCGACTTCGCCGGCCAGCTACCGGTGTCCCCCAAGCCTAGACCTAGTTAAATTCCTATGCTTCGGGGTAAGAGTGACATGAGGCGGACATGACGTATTCTCTTCACCGTAACTAGCAAGATCCGCATGCCTGAGCTTTTCTTCGTCACACAGCTACAGAATCTGGGAGGATTTTAAAGGAAAGCTACAACTCTATTTTTGCCTCGACAGGGAATCGAACCCGGGATCACAGCTCGGGAAGCTAGTACGCTACCCATCAGCCATCCCAGAGGCATAGAAGGTAATAAATAAATACAATTTTAAGATAAAAACTCAAATTTTTCAATTTCCAGATTAAAATGTGCGGTATCGTGTTTTACACATGAGGGCAGCATGTGGGGGAACAGGCAGGGAAACCAATATTTTAATATTTATTCTTAAATTCTGTTTACATAGCTAACGTATGGCCTAGCTTATAAACTAGATACTTACAAACTAATCTAAATATATTTTGTCTTACATCCTGACTTAATTTAACAACGAACATTATTTACAGTAAGCAGTACATACACATATAACACAAAAACATACGCTTATAAACATCATTTAAACCGCGACTGCACGAGTCATCCACAAACCATCCTCTCTCATCGAAACAATTGGAGAATATGCAGTGAAAACTATGGTGAACATAGGAGGCAACACGCAGGGTAATATACTAGCAACATGAGAGATATCATGTAAGGTAATGCGGAACGTGCGAAGGTTCGGGTGAGGGAAATATGTGGTCAACCTATTGCGCATTCGAGGAAACATGTGAGAAAATGCGGAAACCATGCGGAGAAGGTGCAGAGAACACACAGGGCAACACGCGGGGAACATGCCCGCAACATACGAGAATCAAGTGAATTCAGAGGTTTGTGTCTTAAGCAGAATTCTACAAAAAGATATCTTTTTGAACCTTTCATTACATTTTGGATAATTTAAATCTTCTCCCCTCCATTGCATTCATGGATGGTCAAAAACTAGTAGAGGTTCGAAAACTTAGCCCATCATGATGAGAATGCTTTAACATACTGTTCAGAGAATGGCCGTTTGATGTTGGAATCCTGTTTGGACCTATTTTCATTTCAACACAATGGTTTATAAGGTTCGGAATGTTCGCGCAGGTCCTGCTCGTGGAAATTGAATGGCATCGGACCGACGTAGATGATTCCAGGGTATCAATTGATGTCACTGCAGTTCCTCTGACCTGGAGGTCCTAGGATTCATGTCCGGACGGTAGCAGGATATTTGACAGAAGCTACGTAGCTATGTAGGCCGAAATCAGTCGCTGCCTGGAGAGGAATTCTAGCGGACGGCTGCTTTGATCGATAGTTTTCCGTTGTTACTCCGATCAACACCAGGCGAATGCCGGAGCAGTGCCCTAACAAAAACGGGCCACGGACCGTGCACGATCTTTCCTTTTTCTTCCTTGTCCTATCCTTAACCCCCTTACTTACAAACACTTTTACATGCACTACCTACCACACATGCCGGGAGCTTTTGAGAATGTCCTGGCTGAGGTGATGTCCCGCACGTGAGAGATACCTGGTTGAGGAAAACCCGGAAGCCGACGGTAGGTCGGCGTCGAATCTCGCCAACCAACGGGGGAAGATCACCGTCACGTACGACGAAAAGCATGCACTACACTTACGGGACTAATTACCATAGGCATTGTCGTGCCCGGAATCACTAATCAGTCAATGAATGGCATCGGAAGAAAACGTGTGCAAAAACTGAAGTTATATCTGTTCAGAAGGAAATCAAGAGATCACGCCAGAATTTTCTCAATGAATCAAAGGAAACTGGTAAAAAAATCTAATAGAGATTGGGGTTATTATTAGTGATAGAAAAAAAACTGTTCTTGTAAACTTCTTGAACATTGTTTCTTTAGTTTTTGTTTTCGTTTAGTTTGGTACTCTTTAGATTTAAGCACTGGTAGCAAACACTGGTTTGATTTATTTGCCTTACTGCATTTGTTTCCACGAATCATGTAGATTTTCCATTTAGTGAATATTCTATTATATTTTCCCACCTTTTATAGGAGATGCGATCGTTATTAGACTATTATCAATTACATCGATACACACTAGTCGATCGTTGTTACAAACATTTTATTCACTCCCAATATTGTCTCAAGTCTATAAAACACATTACTTCCTTCATATTTGGGATAATTTTCTATTACCTGCTTTATTTTATTTATACAATATCAATTCACACGTGCTTATTCTTTTACAATCTTCAGTTTGATAATGTGGTGATACAGATTTGATAATCTATTACTGAATTGTTAGGTAAACCACAATATATCAATTGCAATTTTCACCCTTTTGCATTCCCTTAAAATCACCGTTCGTGAAGATGGTATAAATACGAATATAATTATCGTATATAAGTTGGGAGTTTCCAATTATGTAGATCAATGAAAATAAATTAAGAAAGATATATTTAAACATTCATTCTAAGAAATATAATTTCACCTTCAATGGAATTCTGTCGTCACCTCCAGGTGTAAACTATAATATGAACATATAAATGTAGAAAAATGTAACAAATCTATTCACGGAACGTAAATTGTAATTCTTCCAGGGAAAGAATGTTTAAATATAATTTTCATAATATTTATCTCGTTTGTCCTAAATAATAGGAAAGTTTATCCCAGTTTATAATTGGAATAATCGAGAATCATGGCTTTTTGGCAGTAAAAAGAAAATGGAGACATTTTTGAGAAAAGTTTGAAAATGTCCCAGAGGCTTCATGTAAAGAACTCCCAAAACTTCGTGAAACAGAGTTCGTTTCAAATGCGCAGTGCCTCGGATCAGTGCAGAAAGATAGGGACATTTTGTCAAAACTCCTACGAGTAGTAGGGACTAGTGTTGTGTACAGACGGACGAACGAAGGACGGACAGATGGACGGTTGTTTTGAAAAATCAGGAAACCCGAAAACGTGTATTTCCGTTGAATCTCGAAATTGATTTTCCGCAGTATTACACAACTTTCTCTATGTAACGCATATGACTGCGTATATACGTATGTATTCGAGAAAGTAAAACGGCTTCTTCTGCTATACAAATAGCATTTTTCCGCCAGAAAGAGCGAAGCGAAGCAAAGTAACGTGGCATTCGGTGAGCCTGACTCCGTGCTTCCGGCCATTAGTCACGGGCGAGTAATTAACAGCATCATACCTCCGGAATAGACGGCTAGCAGTTTCGGTAGTCTAGTGAGGTTTTCAGAATCGTTCGGCGAGCTGACTGGAAATTACTGGAAATGAGTAACTGGAAATTTTAGGTTACCAGTACTGTAGAATTAGTTTTATAGAAGATAATTTTGTTTACTTTCAGGAACAATTGTCTCTGCCGAGTCTGTCTTTGCGTTTTTTATTCGTGTGTATTGTAATGCGGAGGGGAAATATTCATTGAAAAAATCGTTTAAGAAACACTCAATTCACCTTGAACAAAGCAATGCGAGAAATAGGCGTTTTCATGTTTTAATACTTGAAAGAGGCATGACAAATTGACATGACAATTTGATTATCAGTTTTTATAATAATAAAAAATAGATTTCATATTTTTTGTGTTTTAAATAAATGTTTGAAATATATACGAGTTTTTGGGAACATGCAAGTATTTTGAATAAGCGGATGTTTTCGCCGTTTCTTTATGAAGCTTTCAATACTACACTGAATGTTTTAATCCTCATACAAGACTTGCGATTTTGAAAGGATATGTCACAACAATGCGTGGGTAATTATATAATATAACCGTGTTTTTAGTTGAATTAGGAAAAATAAAATGCAGGTTTTCAAAGTGCCTTCTGTGCGCTAGTTAAATTCGTTAAATTGTTGCCTATCTCACTATAAGAAATTCTAAACAAGGAAGAGTATTCAATCAGTTAGTATAATTTACACATCATTGCATCATACTCTTTTGGAGAACTGTTTTCTTGAGTAACGTGCTTCCGAGACCAAGAACGTTCACATGATATGTTACTCAACAACTGAGACAATGAATTTAGAGCAAGTAAACAAGGCATTTGCGTTTGTTACGGTTCAAATGAATTGGCAAGTGTATTAGAAGAAAAATTCAGTGTTTGCGATAATCGTGCTTTTAATTGTAAATACGGTTTTTACGTTTTATTAAATTTTCATTATATTTCTCTGAGAAAATATCATATTTCTGCGATCGTATAAAACGTGCGTTTCTACGTTCTGTTAATCGTGTGTATGAAGGTAGTTTTTTCTTAAAACATCTAAAAAACGTGCATTGGCAGTGAAGTAAAGACTTCTACAGTGACGTCACGACAGCGCGAAGAAAACATTTATCCCACACATTCTGTAACCTATCTAAACCGCCATTTACTCGCTGTCTTTGACAACATAACAAATACTTTTTATTCAATCGTGAATTATTTGAGTATTCCTGATAACAAACCAACAAACAATGAAATAATATCCAAATATGTTAGGGAATCTTGGAACATGTAGTAATGGATAAAATAATTAATGGCACTTGAAAGTAAAAAGATTTTATTTGCCCTTGGCTCCTATCTTGGCCTCGGAGGCCAAACTTTCCAAGGTAAACAAAATCTTATTTTACCCTCTTATCCCATAAATTACTATTATGCATTGCAGAAGTAAGAAAACAAAACACACATTAACAGTACGGTATTGCATATTCATAATTGTAGTTGTAGGAAGACGCCGAAGAAATTTTGAATTTTTCCAATTTTCGATAAATCAGGGTTTTCAACCATCATGAGACCTATACCATTTCTTTAAACGTCCTTCAGACTATCCAACAGCAAAATTTCATCAAAAATGATGGAGCCGTTTTTGAGAAAAAAATTGTTTAAACAAAATTAAAAATTGCCTATATTTTACGCACAATTACGCGAAAAGTACTCAAATTTTCGAAAAATTGTACATAATCTTATTTCAAAATATATCTTTAAGAAATTTTCATTAAGGAAAAAATCCTATCTTGAATATTTTAGTTGAAGGAAGACGGCGAAAAAATTTTGAATTTTTTAGTTTCGAAAAATTAGGGTCTTCAACCAACATGAAACGTGCACCATTCTCTTAAACGTCCTTTACACTATCCAACAACATCTAATCAAGAACGACGGAGCTGTTTGTTTGAAAATTTGGAAAATGTCCCAGGGGTTTCATGTAAAGAACCCCCCAAAATCAAATATCAATCAAAATTCAATGGGTCCGCGACATCAGCTACATCGGTTGGAAAATATCAATTTTGTAGAAAATCAGTTGAACGATTTAGTTGCTAGCGTTGTTCACAGACAGACGGCCGGGCAGATGATTTGCCATCAATCGTTTTTCCGGTATCAAGGACCCATAAAACATGGATTCTGGCTACACCACATGTTAGAGATTTTTTTTCTAAATTTAGCAACTCGATTTATCCACTTTTTTGTTACCAGGGCCCTGTAATGAGAGATTTTCTGTTGAATATTCGCCATTTTTTCGCGCAGCATTACATATCTATCGTGGTAGCGGTAGCGAGAAAGTAAAAACTTTCAAGTGGTTTTAATGAAACAAAGAAACACGATTTTACATTGATGTTGAATTAAATAAATGTATTTTTATCCGAATATTTGAAAAGTCACTTACATCGTTCTGGTTTTCATCTATTCATTTGATATTTAATACGACGTAACGGTTTGATGAATAACAGAATTTCACGTGACTTTCAGTTCTTTCCGCTTCAAAATTATATCTTTTCGAGACATTTTTTAAAAAGTAATTGTATAAATTTTGTCATCGGACTTCGACATTGCTCCTGTGAATTCCTTGCAAAGACAATTGAATTCTAACCTGTTTGTAAGGAGTTTGCCATGATTGTGAGGAGTTTGTACCGTGTAGCGGGTAAAAAAAACAAAGAATTTAAGGATCGTAATAAAAGAATTTCATGTATAAAGAACGTATGGAAAAAGAGGCAAATTCAACCACCATAAAGGAGATAGTACCTAAAATATAATTTACTGGCGATCTGTTTATATAAAGAAGTTTGGTGAACCAAAAACAAAATCAGAAACTCGGGGACCGCACACGACAGCAAAGTAGTTGGAACTGAGTTGAAAAATGGAGGAAAGGACATAACAGAGTGAACCCTTCTCAAAATGCACCTTTTTATGGCCGATAAGTTGTAGCAGATTACCTTTCGTTTTTAATGATTGACATGAGATATTCGATCTATTATAAAAGCTAGTGGAAAATTTTCGCCTGGATCGTTAGTAAAAATTTATTTTAAAAAAATATAAAAGACCTTACATTTGGGTTAAAGAACATTTGTTCGATGTTCTTTGTTTTGAAGAAAATTTCCCACTGAGATTTACTAGTGCTATGTAAAAAATGTATGTTTGTTACCATTAGCACATGCCTTGGCATGGAATATCGATCTCTTGAATATTTGCGCATCGAAATACATATCCTCTGGAAGGCATCGCATACTCTTTTTCTCTTCCTCAATAAAACGCATGGTATGATGCCAACTCCATATTAGTATTGTATATGATCTTGTGGTAGTTTAGATAAATGCAGAAACGAGCCTTTCTTGTTTGCGTTTTCTTCCTACCACCCAACCAAGCCCACCCAAGAAGAAAACGGTAATTCGGTAACGGTAAACATTCATTAAGCCACCCAAGAAGAAAACGGTAATTCGGTAAACGGTAAACATTCATTAAACCGATCTAGTGAATTAGATGTCGATGAATCTTATCATTTCCTTAAATAATTTACACACAATTCTCATCGGGATCAAATAGTAGAAAAAAATTGCTTTTTAAACAAAATATCATTTTATGCCAAATATGTTAAATAAATATTTGGAGCATGTTATTAAGCTTATAACATGTAATTTGTGAGGATGAAATAAACGTGTATGTTAATTGTGAATTCAGTTTTGAATTGACATCGCATTATCACTTCTACTGGAAAAATATGTAGATACTAGCTTTACTTGTTTTCCAACACGTTCCAAAATAGTTACGACGTCATACGATGCCATCAAATGCCCGATACAGATGTCAACACATTTAGAATTTAAACAATATATTATTTTGAATACTCAATTTCACTTAAAGTATGTGTCACTTTACAGAGAAAAGCTTTGTTATTGCACAGCAATTTCTTGACGATTTATCTTCTACAGAGTCCTGAATGTTGTGCTTAAAGTGAATCGAAGCGGCGAGAATATTTCTAAGTTTTTCCAACAGGAAAATCTACTTTTTCAGTTACAAACGATGAAAATGGAAAATGTAGAACTTGACAGATTTGGGGTACAAATTACCATGGCCCTGCATCGCGCGCAGCCCTGCGATTGCCCCCGACGTAGATTGTCGGAACCTTAGCCTGCCAGTCGGCCGTCAGAATTACAGTTCACTCGCTGTTCGCAAATGACGCTAGTGAACTTCCGAGTCTACAACAGCGCTTCGAGTCTTATAAATATGGGCGAAGTTCCGGTGACATACAGGTGCGACGAAATTGGAAAACAACAGAAAAACACTTTATGTGGGAATCTATGCCAAATTGAAGCGGCTCATCTTTTGTTCAGAGATCTTGTTTACCCCCCCCCCCCCGTCACACACAAACACAAATCTCTCTTACATGCATTCACCATAATTACCTACAGTTTGAAAATAAACTTACTGGCAAAACTTCGGGAATGGACTCTTGGACAAAGAGAAAAGTTCATTATAATATAGGGTGGGAAATATTTTACTAGTGCGAATTACCCGAAAATTTATTAATGCTGCATGTTCAATGATTACTGGAATAAAATGTAAACGTTACAATGGTTACACAAGTAGTAGTAATGCGAATACAAATGAGGTCCTAAATACCTCTTAGCACCCGCAAATGGTTTACCGGAGTCTTAAGTCGTACCCATTATTGTTTGTGTTTTTCTGTGGTTTTCGGTCGGTAATGATATGGTTTGTAAGAATTCTTTTGTTTGGTATCCTCTCCACTATAATCTATACAACGGAAGAACTCTCGTACTTGCTTACATGTATAGTACTGACGGCAATGCTTTCAGAGCGTGTCACTTGTATCAGGAACGATATCCAAGCAGAAGATTGCCAGACTGGAAGACTGGAAAGAACCCGTCGCCGCATATGCAAGTACGCGAGTTTTTTATGCCCACCTCTCTCTGTGGGACACGTGGTGTATGCGACTGCTGTGCATGATGAAAAACTCTTTGTGCATGTACAGTGGCGGACTGTAAGACTACATACTACCAAAGAGGTTACCGGGTAACCGGAATGATCCGGGATTCAGTTTCGCGAATGGCGATGTCAACGAAAAGGAAAATCCCGAAACTATTTTTCCGAATCTACTATTCCGAATGGTGTTATTTACGAAGGAAGAAAATTGTATTTGCAACGTAAATATTTATAGAATACCTTGCTTAGTTTACACTTAATAACTTTTTAGGTGTTACACTTTTTTATTTCAATAGCATCTATTGTTTTACAGTACATTCAGTTCCATCATTTTATTACTCTTTGATAATTTTGTTTTAGCTCAACTTGAATTCTTAAAATATAAACTCTTGTACTGCGAAGAACATCCCCCTACACTCATGTACACTTTCTCGCTCATTTTGTTTATTATCTCTTTGTAATCAAAATTTCGCTTTTCCTCTTCAAGAATAAGTCTGCGCACCAATACAAAAATTAAAATACTGATTTATATTTGTTCGTGCCATTGTTCGAACTGTAATTTTATAATTCATATATTTCATAAATAAAGTTGTATTACGTAAATGTATTTTTCACTTTGATAATTTTTCGATATTCAGGAATTTGGATTCGGGTAAAAGATGATCGGGGATTTGGTTTTGTGAAAAAGGTTTTTGGAAAATTGGATTCGTAAAATTGTTGTTTCAAAAATCCGATAATTTGGAAAAATAGTATTCTAAAAACTGATTGGTAACGGTACGGGCTATTTCGGAATATACTCAGCACTCAACGGGAAAAGCAGAGGTTTGTATTGAGGAAGGTACTGGATACCGGGTATTTCTGGTGATACACGAACTCAAACTGGTAGTCTGATAACTAAGTAATTAAATTGTAATGTCCTTTCTCTCGGTACCGGGAGAGATGGCTCAGGGTATCAGCTGATGTCACTGCAGTTCCTCTGACCGGAAGGTTCTAGGTTCGAGTCACGATGGGGACAGGATTTTCGACACTAGCTTGCCAGCTAGATCGAATGTCTAGAGGAGAATTCTAGCGGTCGGCTGCTCTGACCGGTAGTTTTCCGTTGTTTCTCCGATCAACACTAGGCGAGTGCCGGAGCAGTACCCTAACAAACGGGCCACGGACCGCGCGCGATCTGTCCTTCCGCTTCCTTGTCCTATCTTCACACTCACTAACATGCACTAGACTACCACACATGTCGGGAGGCTGGTCGGGAGCTTAGAGCTTGTCCCAGACGGTACCCCGCTGGTGGGAGGTATCTGGCTGGGAAAAACCCGGCTAGCCGACGGTAAGTCGGCACCAGATTTTGCCATCCAGCGAGGTACTCCGCTACCTCCCGAGAAAAAATCCTGCACTATACTTTCGGGACTAATGACCCTAATAATTGTCGCGCCCGGAATCACAATCAATAAATCAATCTACCAATCTTCTCTCTGTACGAAGAATCCATTCCTGAAAATTTCCATTGAGTTTTGTAACAGTATAAAACCATGATCAGGCCCCTAATGATCTACGCATGTCCCATATGAACAAACGCTCTTACCATTTACACAAAAAATCTCCAAATAATCCAGAATAAATTTCAGACTAATCACAAATTCCTTCAAGTTCATACGCCCAAAAAATCCAAAAAGAATGGATCATTTATCCAATAAACTAAATAGGCTACATATCTCATAACTTCTACCAAAATCTTCGTAGCTCATGATCAAGATCCCAGTATAAACTATAAAAAACTAGTATAGGACCAATACAAGCCCTATACAAGAATCAAAAATATATTGTAATTTCAAACCTTTTTAAAAATACTCCCAAACTTACATATCCCCAAGGTTCTCCTTAGCTTTTGATCTCCAAAATTAGATAAAATTAGTTTAGAATGTTAACTAACACAGGCCTTAAACACATCTCTACAGTTCAGCACTGACCTATGTATGATTACAATACTGCAAAACGATATGTTATTTGTGAATTGTGAAAGTTTTTCTTGTGAAAGCCGACATCATTTGCCGAATTACTGAACTACACTCAGCGAAGTCACGGAAGTTAAACAATTCGAGACACCACAAATTCCTAGGCGGGTGACCGTGTGGGAACCCCGGTTTCTAAAGGAGCCGAGCGCCTGGCCGAAGGGATAAAAGACTGACTGCGACGTATCGAGACAAAAATATAAAAACTTCTAGGTGATTACTCCAGGCGCTCAATGTCCAAGAAGGTTTTAGACACGTGTTACGAAGACACAACAACTTCTTTTAAAAAAAATATTTTTTAGTTTGGTTAAATAAATATGCTCATTATTTCCATGAACACGATTGTTCATGGAAATTTGATTATCTCTATGTTAATAGCATGCGTGCAATTAAAATTCCACCGTGCAATTAAAAATGCACACCTACCAATCAGAATTCAGAAAAGTAGGCAAATCGTTTAATTAAGAAATTATAACAGACGTAGCCAAAGTATTTGCAGTCGGCCATGAAACATGAACAAAAATGTACATCACACATTATTCAACAACTACAAATAAACAACGAATGAATAAAACTAAATTGAGGAAGAAAATGTTAAGCTAGGTGACTTACGGAACAACATAGTATATTTAATGTGAATAAATTGAATGTTTTACGTGTAAAACATTTGGTCTTAGGATTACGTATGTAAAAAATGTAAACATTAGTTGTGCTTAACAGTTCTAAAAAGTACGGTGTAGCAAAACTGTGTCAGAATGACTAGTTTTTTTCCAATATTTATACATTTTGAATTCTCTCTCATACCTGTCTTTACTTTTCGTGGGAAGTAATGTTTTCATGACTTTGTTAGTTTCTAATATTTTATCAACAATATCTTTAGTGCGTTCCATATCCAAATATTTCTTACAAACAAACACAATGCAACGCCTACAAAAATAGATATTATTTCAGAATCAATATTATATTGCAGAATCAATATGACGTGCATACATGCCTCAAATTGTAAAGGTGTTCGTGAATTTATAAAAAAATTAATTTATTCTTAATCGGAAACGAAAAAATATTGAACGTAACATATGTATAAAGGGGTATAATTGCACTCGTGGTGTAAATTTATTGCTTATTTCTCTTGAAAATAGATTTTATTACATGGGAGTTTTTTTGTTGTTTTTTTTCTCCCTTTCAAAATTCAAAATTTATTGCTTATTTACCCTTGAAAATAGATTTTTTTACATGGGAGTTTTTTTGTTTTTTTTCTCCCTTCCAAAATTCAAAATTTATTGCTTGTTTATCCTTAAAAATAGATTTTATTACATGGGAGTTTTTTTTTCTCCCTTTCAAAAATTCAAAATTTAAGTAGTATATGACTTAGTGTAGGGATCACAGAATTTTGAAAATGTGCACACAATTCACTTTTCCCCATAGCACGTCATACGCAGTTTTTAACTTTTTTTTGACGTAAAATTAAATAAATAAATAAATAACAAAACTCGCTCTTATCGTCGCTCGTTTTCATGAACATACCACATGTGCAATTATTCCCTTATTTATACACTCGTTTCGTTAATTACTATAATTACTAACAACTATGGTTGTTTTAAAAATGTATTTAAACGGCGTTTCTTATTACGAATTCGAATTATTTCTTGTAGAAAAAGCAGAAGACGTAGAAATGATTATAAAATATCCTTTACAAGTTTTATTATAAAATTATTCACATATTAAATATATCGACAATAATGCATTGAAATTGATTGGATCTTCAAAACAGCTCTAAAGGAGGTTTTCTTTATATAAATTATGAAATTAATCATATTTCATGAAGTCGCCTATTATGTTTGAAACCTTATCTACACAAACATATAGTACAGGTGAAGTAGTATAGTATAAAATATAAAAGTTACAAAAAAATAGTAGTTTGGATTACAGTTTACGGTAAAACGAGCCTTCATTTTTAAGGTTACTTTATATTATGCGAGTGAAGTTTGGATGCCAACGATTGAATTATGAGCTCAAATTTACTGTAAAGTTATTTATTTACGTTTTAAACGTATATTTCATTCTGATCGAGTAAAACAAGAGCAACTTCATCATCATCAGTCCATCAGCAAAAAATATTTTCTGAAAATTTCTAATACGCACGTTAACATCCACTGCAAAATTTTCCTTTCAATTCAAAACTACAAACACATTCTGTTCTGACGTATCTAATTCAAAGTCCGCATGCTACGTGATTCATGAAGAATAGGCTATATGTTATAGGTTTTTAATGTCAAAACCAGATGATCAATTATAATCAATTAAAATTTACTTCAGAATGAAACGTATCTTAATGCATTTAACCTAAGAAATAAATCCTTTATTTTAATGGCCCCCTTCTTACTGTTCTTGAAAACTATTGTCTAGTCAGAAAGTTATATTTTGATGAAACAGCGAAATAGCTTTGTTTACAGTGTGAATAGTGCATTAATATTCCCTTCTTGCCATATCTTATCTGCGGGTGCCGTTCTGAAAAACGTTATCGTTTCACGCATACACTTATTGAACCCAGACTTTGAGCTCTGTTCATCTTTCTCAGGGAAAAAGTGAGGTGGGCCTAGTTTGGGTTCCCGCCACGGATTTTTTGTGAAAACGTCTGTAATGAAATCATAACAAATATGAAGTATTAATTTACGATCTAAATTATTATTCTCTTCACGACTGAGTTGCGCCGACTGCTGTGTACACCTGATTGACCAGCTGGGAGCTCGTCTGTATTCCTTTTCACTTTTCTTCACCGGTGCTTTCGCTATCGTTCCGCGCCACTTTCTATACTTATTATTAGGAGGCGGATTTTAATGAAATGTCATTTTTTTCTTTTCACTTTAGAACAATGCCGTTTAGTATAGAAATCCATTTACTGTTATGACAAAAGGAAATGACCCAATTTTATTGGCCATTATTTTGCATTTTTTACCCATTTCGACCAATAAGTCATTTTTTTTACATTTTCTCGTCATTTTTAATGCATTTTTGTTGATTCCATCGATTTTAATGTCATTTTCAATGGTACTTGCTTCAAAAACTATTTACGAGATACAACAAATGTTTCACAGAATTACTCAGTAGCCTATTCTATTTGTTCGCTCTAAAATTGTTTTGACAGCCGTTGGATGTAATTTTTGTGACGTATTTCAGCGCCCTTGTCGCTTCGGCCGATTTCCGGATAACTAAAGACAGAGATTTCCTGGTATAGAATAGTCCAAAGCAAAAGTTTACAAGCTGAGATCACTCGCACGAATGGAAGAAGCCTCGATAACACCAGTAACTTATCCAATAGCTTGAGTTGTTCATCGGAACTAGTTTTGGTAAGATTTTTTACGTCATTTTTCTTTGATTTTAAGGCATTTCAGAGCATTTTAACAATATTTTATGTCATCAAAATCCGCTCCATACTTATTACATTCCTTCAATTCAGTCTCTCTGACTGGCGTTTTCTACAATTACGAGAATATGTTTGATTCATCTGAGTAAATGTACACCGAGGATTTTTCTCCATGCGCGTGCGCGTATGTGTGTGTGTGTGTACGTGTGTGTTGGAGGGGGGCGGATGCAGGTAGGCTATAGTGTCCAGCCGGTTTGATGCTTTTTTATATTTTTATGTATTTTTATTTGTTGACTTATTTTTTTATCCTTTGCACTATTTTTAGTACTGTACTGTTATCTACCAGTTTATGGTTAGAGAATTTTAGGAATCGTTTTGATTAAGCCTTCCCCGGTTACTACGCGCTTCCATGGCCCTTTGTTCATTTAATGAATTCGGTATCTCTAAATGATCTTATGATGACTTAAATTATTTGTTCATTTATAGTTAATTAATATTTATTTCATAAGTAATTGATATATTGAATGGTTTTCGTTAGTTTAGAAAATTAGTGAAAGCTATATTTTTGAAAATATGTCAGGGGGTTAAGCCCCAAGAGCCCCCCTCCCCCTCTTGATTGTGCCATTGCTTATGATACAATATCGACAATATTATTTTCATATTTTCAACTGAATATGTTTTCACTTTGTTCTGGCGATTATTTTGTTTCACTTTAGATCTAGTAATGCTCCGCTAATTCTCCACACCTCAGAATCAACATCCCAGCTCAACGCGTTCCCGTTTTCCACGAATTAAAAGTTTTACACAAAGCACCTATGTGTCTTACACATACAGACACTTGCACTTTTTTTTTTAATTTTCAAAATTCATGTAGTATATGACTTAGTGTAGGGATCACAGAATTTTGAAAATGTGCACAGAATTCACTTCTCCCCATAGCACGTCATACGCAGTTTCATCTGTTTCTTGACGTAAAATAAATAAAAAAATACATTATTTGTCTATATAAGTTTGTCAAATCTTACGGTATTTTGTTTCACTACAACGTTTGACTTCTCACCACTTTAACGAGCGGATAGAGTTTTCAGGTTAAAAATTAAGAACATTCCTTTGAATTTGAACTCCTTTGAAAGGAAACGAAGGAATTCGAATTGACCGACAATTATATTGTGTAATAAAAATAATGATATTATTTTAAATACATTTGAATATATGATAAAATAATATACAAAATGGGAAGGAAAATTCACGAGAGATCGAATGAATTATTGTAAAAAAGAGTCACTTTTAAAATTGAATTTCTTGAGAAATCTTTTTGAAATTTCAATCGTTTGAATAAAGTTTTTGTTCATTTGATAAAAAATGTTATTCTAAAATACAGATCTTTCAGAAACTTATTTAATTTTTAGAATTTGCCACAGATTGTTGATGTTCTATCTATTCTAAACGTTAGACACATACAGTAGTAGCTGTGAGTTGGAAGGAGGAGGGGGAATCAACAAAAGTAAAAAGACATAATTTTCACAATCAGGATATTCACGAGAATGTTAATCTCTGAAAATCTGGAAGCTAATATTACAAAAATACAGAGTGGCTCGAAATAAATGTTACAAACTTCTAGGGAATGTAGGGAGTCGCATTTGATTACGTTTTGCCAATTAACATGTGAAGGGAGCTTGCGTAATTTCATAAAACAAATTTTCACATGTGAAATTTGCCACCTACATGGTTGGTATCTCGTCATACATTGATGTTTGGCAAGTCACGTTCTGAAGCAGTGAAGTGTGCGCTTGACCAATATTTACAATATGCATGTGAACGTACCAGATGTATGCAAGTTTCTCCGGTTTCACTAAGAGGTGGTGCCAGCAAACATTGCGCAGCGTACGAATTTGTCACTATGTCAGTTTGTTAGTCTGACATTAACCTACCAACACACACAAATTGAGTTCGCAAAACACTCTGTGTTGTATCGTTCAGTGATCATGTCAAGGTTTGTGCCTAAAAAAGGACATTTGCGACATTTGCACCGCTTTTCTTATTTAATCAAAAAAAAAAAAAAAAAGGCTGTGGAAAGTCATCGTTTGCTATTAGACACATGTGGTGAACACGCTTCATCGATTAGAACATATGAAACATGGTTTCGACAATTTAAACGTGATGATTTCAATGCTAAAGACAGTGCGTGCTCTGGTAGACCACAAAAGTGCGAAGACAAACAGTTGCAGGCGTTACTGGATAATAACCTAACTCAAACTCAACAGCAATTGGCAAATGCATTAAACGTGTCACAAGAAAGAATCAGAAGATGTTTACGAGTAAAGGGGAAGATCAATATACTCGATAAATGGGTCCCACACGATTTGAGTGAACCGCAAAAGTATGACAATGTGCCGTCTCACACAGTAAAACCAATGGAAAACACCTTGAAATCGCTGGGATGGGACATCCTTCCACACCCGCCGTACTCCCCCTGACTTGGGGCCATCTGACTATCACCTCTTCGCATCAATGGGGCACGCGCTCACACAGCAGCAATTCAGCAATTTCGAGGAAGTTGGAAAATGGCTCGACGAATAGTTTGCCGCAAAATGTAAGCAGTTTTTCTGGCATGATATTCATAACTTACCTGACATATGGGCGAAGAATGGAGAATCCGATGGCCAATATTTTGAATGAACACAAAATGAATTTTCTTTGAAAATGACGTGTTTTCTTTACCTCAAAAACCGGCAAAACCTTATGTGTACACCTGGTTCACATAGTACTGGTGCTTGATGAAGGCATCCAGGTAGCAAAAGTAAATATTCTACATTTACATTTTATTAAGCTTGATATGCGACGTAATTTTCCAAACTCACTAGTCTTTAGAAATCGTTAATGTACTCTGGCTGGGGAGTGAAAATTGAAGATATTTCTCCAATCGTGATTCTAGATAATCTTCAAAGCAAAATGATTGTTTCTCTCTAAAATAAAGTTTGAAGTTAACATATTAAAATTCGATGTGTTCCTTGAGTATAGAATTTTCTAATGCAACGACCGCCACCACAAAAAAATAACAACCCAAGCACTTTCACAAGTCAGTAGATATTAATTTAGGTGAGAGAGAGAGAGAGAGAGAGAGAGAGAGAGAGAGAGAGAGAGAGAGAGAGAGAGAGAGAGAGAGAGAGACAGACAGACAGAGAGAGAGCGGCAGGTTTATAAGCCATACTAATGTAGTTCAGAGAAACGAATCCTTTAATGTTTGGCGACAGCAATGAAGGACACGAAAATCAATGAAGTTTTATCATGCAATCTTAAGAGAAATTTTAAATATATAATATTGAATGGTAAGAGGGTTATTTAAAGAGAATTGAGGAATGATCAACGAGATCATTTCAAAATTGAAGGACTTATTTCCAAAGTGACGATCCTCCATTTCGTTTGTTTTCTGGTTTTATTGATTTATGATTCCTGGTTGCGTCAACTGCAAATATAATTACTGCCATAAGTGTAGTGCATGTTTTCTCGTGGGAGGGGGCGGTGAACCTTACCCGCTGTATGGCGAGATTCGAGAACTATAGGGGCTTGCGGGTTATACTCCCAAGCAGGTACAGTCGACTCCGGTTAAAATGAACTTCTGGGGACTCGCATGTTTGGTTCACTATATCCGAGGTTCACTATATCCGATGACGTCAAAACTAAATAGAATTTCTTCACAATTATTGATTTTATTACTATAGAGATATAGCAAAATTCATTAACAGCACGAACTGAAAATTTAATTACATTTTGTCCTTAAAAAATCAATTATTTCCAATTGTTTGCTTCGTCCATTTTTCATTTGTAATTTATCTAGATCCTTCTCCAGACAGAGTTCGTGCTCTCTTCGTACTTGGTTCTGCATTGTCATCTGTTTCTAAGTATCGTAATGCAGTCTTGACATTTTTCAATGCCTCTTCCACTATTAGATCACTGTCCCACTCTCCGAAGGCCCTTTTACTCGCCTAATAACATCCGAGATCCAATTAACCTCCAGGACGTTGTATTTCGTACTTCACTATAGCCGAGATTTAGGTTCATTATAACCGAATATTCTTATGCTTATTTGTAATGTAAGTGAAATGGGTCTAGAGACTTAAGTTCATTATAACCGAGGGTTCACAATATCCGAGTTCACTATAACCGGAGTCGACTGTATCTCCAACCAGGGTGGTACCGTCCCTGCTGGAACAAGCTCTGAGGTCCCGACTGGTCTGCTGACAAGTGTGGTGGTGTAGTGCATGTGAGTGTAGGTGTTTGTATGTGAGGAGTGAAGATAACACAGGGAAGAACAAGAAAAGAGCGCGCGGTTCGTCACTCATTTGTTAGGGTATTGCTCCGATATTCGCTTGGTCTTCATCAGAGAAACCACGGAAAACTATACCGATCAGACAGCGGCTGAATTTGACCTAGCTATGTAGCTAGTGTCAAAAATCCTGACACTGTTGGGGTTGGAACCCCAGGACCTGACGGTCAGAGGCACTGCAGTGACATCAGTAGATCCCTGAGCGACCTTTGTCGATTTTTCTGCTTTTACTCATCAATAATATTCCTAAACGCGTTTCCATCTTTGGCTGCTAAACGTGTTAAAAATGGCGTTTCTAAAACGTTAAACGGAATCCGAAAACTGAAGAATTCTTACTCGAACTCGATCCGTTCCCGAAGAATTGTGTTTCTTGAAGATAAGTCACTTTGGAAATAAATTCTTCGATGGTAGTAACTGTCTCTGTCTCACTGATCACCTCATAGTACAAGATACTAACTTAACTAACCCATCGGCTGCCCAAATATTTATTTCTCACAATCACCTAAGCAGGAAAAAGATGAATTCTATTCATAGTGTTATTTGCAAGTAATTTTATTTTCATCCATATCGTGGTCTGAAAGTACTGCTAAAATAAGCTATTCCATTGAAAGTACCAAATATAAGTTAGTATTTTCTTTATATTACTATTACATTGTTTTTCTTATAAATTGTCTGACAATAAAATCCGATTATTCTATGAGTAGAGAATTTCCTAGTCCAAAGGTCATCCCCTCAACGAGCAACACACAAGCACCTCCCTAAGTCATCCTTGCATTAGGGGAAAAAACCTTGTGTCTAATTTGAAATGTATTTTTGGACAAATAATTCTCACTGAGAGAGCAGTTCGATTTGACAGTATTCGCAATTCCGATTGCCCATGTTTCAAGAATTTCAAGGATTTCAAATTTTAATTTTTTCTCCTCGGGATAATTTTTCTAGAGACTTGATTCCCGAAGAAAAAAATATCAACGTAAGTAGTCATTGTACGTAGTATCCATTTCGTCTGAGTTTCAGGAAGAAACAATAGTTATTTGTAAATATGTTAATATTTGTAAATTAGTAAATTCTATGAAATAAAGTTATGCTTTACATTGGACTCCAACTGCAGAAAACTGTTCTAACCTGTTTTTTATGAAAAGTTTGATTGTACTCAATTGTGTCGTGATTCTAAAAGAATTGAACACTCCGCGAATGATGACTCGGTTAATGTACGTAGGAAATATGTGTTTTCATATTTGTTTGCCGGGACTTCTACTTTCAGACGACTGATCTTGGCAGTAAGCCAATCGTTACATCAGAAAAACGTTGATATGCTACGAACGATGGTCCGATAAACCTAGAACCTCGAGTCAAGAATAACAGTGCACAAACTGCATCACTGATATCCCTAAATTGGGGCGAATAGCCATAAATTATTGCCACATGTATACTCAGTCTAGTCGCTTCTGGAAGATTCAATGTGTAGAGATAGCAATCCAGAAAATGAAAAAAAGTCGTAGGATGTAATTTTCAGAACAAGTAATTTGTGGGAACTTAATTGCAACCATACGAATATTCTTTACTACCAGTAGTACTACGAGTACTGGTAAAAATTTGTCCAGATCATACAGTTCGTTTTAAAAAGCGTGAATATTAAACTTCTTTCGTTCGCCATTTGTCTCGTCTTCATGCCGCGTAGTGGTTTTATGGTATAACAATAAACTATAACTATTAATACATAAATTGAAGAAGAGTAATTTAATTGCATATTTTCTTCCGTTTACGTATCCGACCCAAGTTTAGCGGCATGTTCTGTTTACTAGATAGTGGGCCAGTTGTGGGTAAACTAGGCTGAAGTACTTAAAACACAAATTAAAAAAATGGCATTCAATAAAGAAAAAAATACGACCAAGGCGTTTCAAGATTAGAGTTTGTTATAGGAAATTTCACTAGAAAGATCTGCTGTTTTTATTTCGGTTAAATAAAAAATAAAACAGACTTGTTCAATTTATACTTCTACCGTAGTGAATAGAACTAGTGGTGCCAATGAAAGGCACAAACTTTCTCGGACTAGCTAGTTTCCTATTTTCTTCGGCGTCTAAAGACTATCAGAGCCTTTCGCGGTACCTGCCGCTCCTCTCGGGTTCTGTGAAGTGCAGTTTGGCGCACACTGAATACCATACAAACATATCTCGGTCCTGTACCTTCACATACTTGTTCACGGTATTCCTTGGCCCCATCTCGGTGCTTGTACCAATGCGATCCAATTTCTGAATTAAACACTCAGATTGTACATAGTCGCCTGTTAGGTTAAGAGATTATAAAAATATTATACTACAATGTAATATGACTTCAAATGCCCCCCACGCGTCAAAAACAACTGAAAACATGTATAAAATTATTGGTACCAAAACAGACAATGTTTATTCTTTTTAAAATGTTCACATCGTTTCGAATCATATAGGTTTGAATTCTTTTTCAGGTATATTTTTATACATGTGAAAAACATCAATATTTACACTTAAAATGTTATTTGCAAAAAATATTTAAAACAAAACTATTATTGCGACAGCTCACCATTTATTCCGGTTTTCTATCACGTTTTGTCGATAATACTAGGTTGGATATGTTGGGCGAGCAATTCACCCAACTCCATGATGCCTATTTAATATAATAGTGGGTGGACACAACGTCTGTCTGTGTGTAACTAATTCGTATTAAGTTTTTTCTACGTTAAGGTGTCGCCAACTTAACAAAATTTGCCAACCTACTGATAATTAATAATTAGTTAAATGATTCTTGTTGTCAACTGCACAATGAATCATAACACAGTCAACTACACTACTCGTATGTTTTGTACACATTAATGAAAACATGTCTTATGTGGCTTTCGAAACCACGGCGTTAGTGTGCGTGTACTTTTTCTCACCTGCCCCAAACCCCTGTGTCACGATGCCGAAACATTTAACAGTACTAATTGTAAACGTGTTATGGCTTTGTAACAAAAATTGGATAAAGCCAAGAATATAACTACCTGACCTTTATATGCATACGCGGCCTTCAATGTGCCTTGAAATATTGAGTGAATGAATCTGAAAATCTGACACCACTCTTTCCCTTAGCAGCAATGCAAAGAAAGTGGTTTATAATTAAAATCTATTAACATCTCACTTTTTAATGAACTATTTTTTCAAAATTAGCTGTCTCTACAAAAAATGTTGTGAAACATAATAGTTACAGCACATATCAGTTAACACAACGATTTACTTTACTTTCGTGAAATATTTATGTTGAGGAAATAGTGTTTTATCAAAAGACATCGTCTCAATGTTTCGGTCTCCTAATAGTAAAATTGAAATTAGACATGATATTATAGAAGAGTAAAATCTGGTTCTACATGCAAGTATTTATTTAAAAATTTGTAATTTTTATTTAAAAATTTGGAGAAGAATTTGAGAAAATATAATTTGAGCGTTTCTGAAAATGCACAATTTTGAGCTAATTTTCACAGATATCCTTTGAGTTTTCAAAAAACTTTGTAAGAAATAATTTGAAGCACTTGTACCCACAAATGCAATAATGTATAAAAACCCCTTATTATAAATATTAACGATGTGAGAGGCATTTCAAAAAATACATTAGTGTAACTTTTGAAGAAGGAAAATAATACACCTAAGTGGGCTTTATGTCATGTTATTTTGTGCATTTAGCAATATCAGTACCAAAAGCTTAAAAAAGTAAATAATAGTGGTGCTACAGCAGCACATACTTTCTCACAATATTTCGAAATTTGCAATTTTCAAAAATTCAGAGAGTTCAACGGAAATGAAACCTGTATTTGGCCTTATTTAAAGATCTAATTTATATGCCAGATTTTATAAAGAAAATATATTTATTATCAATATTGTGGTATGTATTACTGTATTACGTATGTATTACGAAGAAACTGTTATTGTATGTACAAGATTACACATGTACTAGACATTATTTAAAGATCTAATTTTGAAGAACATAAAGTAAGAAAAAAAGAACGTAACTAAGTAAAATATCTTATCAATATTGCAGTTTTGCAAGTTAGTTTTTTGTAAATCTCGAAAATAAGGAGTTCACCGAAAATGAGAGATGGGCAATTTTCGTTAGTGTACATTGCTCTATTCGAGAGAAAGAAATTAAAAAAATTAAAGTTTTGAGAAAATATTTTTTTAATTATTCTATTTTACTCAAGATTACCCGAAAACTACTCACGTATTCGAAAATTGTTCACGTCATTATGTAAATATCTAAATTTAAATAAAACAGATTTCATGAAGAAAAAAAATCTCTATCCTCTATATTGTAGTTGTAGAAAGACGCGGACACATTTTGAACTTTTACCCTTTTCTAAAATTTAGAGAATAATCAATAATGCGACATGCGCGATTTTTATAAGCCATTTTAGTTTTATCCGAGAAAAATATAAGCAAAATCATAATATCAGTTTCAACTTCAAGGGGCTGGAACATCAGCCAGATAGGTGGGGAAATATCAATTTTCATAAAAATTCTCTCTACAGTTAGTCGCAAGCGTTATTCACAAATGGACGGACAGTTGGCCAAACGTTTTGCCGGAAAGCAATTTTTCGGTATCAAGGTCCTACAAAACGTGAATTCCGTCTACACAGAGTCTTCGAGAAAGTTATTTACTAAAATAAGAACAAGAATTTTCCCCATTTTCGGTATCAAGGTTCCAACAAACGAGTTTTCCTGTCGAAGAGCAATGGGGGACAAGCGAAATTTTTATCTGGGCAAACCTTGGCAAAGAAAATTATTTCAAATATTAGATTATGTGGATTGGCTAGGTCCAAACCGCGCCCCGCTATAATCCTCGACAGTCTTTTTCATTTACTTATTGAGATATTTTGAGAAGAGCAAACGAAAATTGTGGTAGGGGAAAACTGGAAAAAACATATACAAACAATATGGTAAGTTTCGTCTGAAAAACCTAGAATTTTCTGGCTTGAGTGAATGTATCCCAACATTTTTTCGCTTGAATTTTTTTTTTGTGGAGATGGGCACTCCCGGGCAAACGATGGGAGAAGTTTCGTCAAAATACTTGAATTTTTCCGACCAGCGTGACGTTGGCCTGACAATTTTTCTCCATTGTATCTTTTTTATGTGAGTGGCAAACGAAAATCTTGGTTGCGAAAACCTTGGCAAACAACGTGCCACATCAACGGGAGCGGTCGCTCAGTGCATCTGTTGTTACTGCAGTGCCTCTGACCGGGAGGTCCTAGATTCCAGTCCCGGCAGTGGCAGGATTTCCGACACTAGCTTGTCAGCTAGGTCGAATTCAGTCGCTGTGTGGAGGATAATTCTAGAGGCCGGATGCTCTGATCGGTAGTTTTCTGTTGTGTCTTCGATCAACACCAGGCGAATGCCGGGGCAGTATGCCCTAACAAACGGGCCACGGATCGCGCGCGATCTTTCCTTCTTCTTCCTTGTCCTATCATCCCTTACACACACACTAACATTCACTACACTACCGGTCGGGAGCTTATAGCTTGTCTCGGCTGGGGTGGTGTCCCGCTGGTGGGAGGTACCTGGTTGAGGGAAACCCCGCTAGCCGACGGTAAGTCGGCGCCGAATCTTGCAATCCAGCGGGGGGAAGATCACCGCCATATCCTGATGATAAACACTACACTTGCAGGGCTAACGATTTCAGTAGTTGACGCGCCCGGAATCACTAACAACCAAACCGGTAGCGGTAGCTCAGTGCATCAACTGATGTCACTGCAGCGCCTCTAACCGGGAGGTCCTAGGTTCGAGTCCTGACGGCGGCAGGATTTTCGATACTAGCTTTTCAGCTAGGTCGAATTCAGCTGCTGTCTGGAGGAGAATTCTAGCGGCCGGCTGCTCTGATCGGTAGTTTCCCGTGGTTTCTCCGATCAACACCAGGCGAATGCCGGAGCAGTACCCTAACAAACGGGACACGGACCGCGCGCGATCTGTCCTTCCTATTCCTTGTCCTATCCTCTCCCATTACACACACACACACACTTATACTAACATGCACTACACTACCACATATTCCGGGAGACCGGTCGGGAGCTTAGAGCTTGTCCCGACTGGGGCGGTGCCCCGTTGGTGGGAGAGTCCTGGTTAGGGGGAAAGCCCACTAGCCGACGGTAGGTCGGCGCCGGATCTCGCCATCCAGCGAGGGAAGATCACCGCCATCTCCCGAGAAAGGAACATTGACTACACTAACGGGACTAATGACCGAAGCAGTTGACGCGCCCGGAAACACGAAAACATCAATCAATCATCATCAATCATCTAACAACCAACCGTCGACGTGTAGCACGGCGCCAGATCTCGCGTGCGAGCGGGTGTGGAACCACCAACTCAAGGGTTATAATACGAACTACACACACACACACACACACACACACACACACACACACACACACACACACACACACACACACACACACACACACACACACACAGCTAATGACACAGTAGTCGACGCTCCCGTAGACACTAAATAATCAATGAAGTCATAGACACGCTCACCTCGGCTTCTCTGGAAAGATTTCACGTCACTTATTTGACAAACTGCTTCAGTGAAGAAAATTTGCGTTTTCGACGCACACTCCGCCCGCACGACGTACTTTCCGTCACGAAACACGACTGCTCAATCCATTCGTGGTCCGCAGTTCCTTCGGAACGAGCGGATACGTTTTTCAAGTAACGGTTGATAGAATAACTTTAGAAGCGTGTCCTTTCTACGTTCACTAACGGGACTCCCTTTGTGAGAGAATGCTAGAAGGATATTCATATTTCAAGAACGACTCATTCTACATTTCTCACAACTAATTGAGTTACATTGAACAATAAAATACATCATTCATTGTGTTTTGTTGTAATCGGAGTAAGTACATCGGATATAGGAAAATATTTCACTATAAAAATACTTTTCAAGTACGTCTGGAATAATTTCACTTTTCAACGGCGAACTTTTTGATAAAATTATATTTGTAAAGTTATACTTCGTATATTATTATAGAATTATAAATATACACTATTTATTATAAAAATCATGAACTATTTCACAAAATATGTATTTGACATAATTGAAATGTAAAATATAAACAATATAGTCGAACCTCATTGTCAAAGTTTAAGGTTTGTTTGATAAATTGATAAACAAAAAATTCTCTCTCTCTCTCTCTCTCTCTCTCTCTCTCTCTCTCTCTCTCTCTCTCTATATATATATATATATATATATATATATATATATATATATATAGAAATAGATAGATAGATAGATAGATAGATAGATAGATAGATAGAGAGAGAGAGAGAGAGAGAGAGAGAGAGAGAGAGAGAGAGAGAGAGAGAGAGAGAGAGAGAGAGAGACATGACACTTTTGCAATATTTTTAAACAATTTTAGAAATGAAAATCGAGGTCAAAATATGCAATGAAACAAAACATAATTAAGGTTCGGTAATGATTCTCACCATGCAGGTGTTGCTCAGAACTATACCCAAACATCTCATCTCTGCTGCGGGTTTCCAAAAGAAAGTTATACATGCCTTAACTGTAATAAACGTAATGTATAAATCATAAACAATAGCGTTTTATTTCAGTTTACCACATGAAATCGTTCCACTATAAACTTCGATAAATTTGTATGAATATGTGTACTTGATTGCATTTTTTTCACGTTTTAGTTGGTTGGGAGGGTGCCCCTTGCCCCGTATTTCCTACGTCCTCTCTGTTACCCATCCGCCAACTCCACACAGATAGGAGATTGTTACGGTAGGAGCAGTAGGGCCGTCGCAAGTCGTGAATGTTTGCATTCTGATAAGTCACAAATCTACACACTATCCTGAAGGATAAATTGAAGCTTGCAGGTGGAGACAAATCCAAGCGTACAACGCACTACTTAAAAAGAGCATTACGAACATTACCCTAGATATACAAGATGATAATTTTATAAAATATCAAAGTAGGTACCAACAGATTATCCGAATACGGACATACATTAGTCCCATTAATGACTAATTGGATTATTATTTTAAACTGGTGGTACACATCTGCACATACTTTCTCGCATTATTTGTATCGTTTGGAATTTTCGAAAATTCAGAGAGTTCAGCGAAAATGAGACCAGCGTCATTTTTAAGCATCTTTTGCTCTGTCCAAGCAAAACATTTAATACAAACGTTTGGAGTCATTTTTGAGAACATTTTGAAAATGTTAAGGTTTCATGAGAAGTATCACCCAAAATCAAAAAATTCATTTCAAATTTGCAGCACCTCCAGTTTGGCCAGATTGATCGGTGACTATCTGTTATTGAAAAATCGTCATTTAGGCGCTAACGATGACCTCAGGCGGCAAACAGAAGGACGGACGGACATACAGACTTTTAAGAAAGTTAATATTTCGGTATCCAGGTCCTACAAAACGTGGTGTTTGAGGAAGTAATTCACTATATATTGGAAAGAGATTTATCCACTTTTTTTTATATAAAAGCCCAATAATAAGAGATTTCTGACCTAAAATCACCTCTTTCCATTGCAGAATTTCAATTCTTTCTCTACTGCGCCAGTCCATAGTAAGCAAAAAAAAAAAAAAAAATTAAATCCTATATAAAATCAATATTGTAGTTTTGCAATTTTTGAAAATACAGAATTCAACGAAAATCGTACCTGTGCCATTTCTACAAGCGTACTACGCACTTTCAGAGAAAAAAATTCCTCTCAGAATATTTCACTAGAAACCAAAAATAGTTCAAGTGATTTGAAAGAAAATAGGCGGGTTGAACGATCACGTGTACAGAACTTTCACAGGTTTTTAACAGATCGTGTCGAAATATTTATTTATAGATGATATATTTATGGAGCTTGTGTGTATTATGTGAATTGTGTGAGTGTATGTGTGTGTGTGTTTGTGTGTGTATGTATGTATGTATTATTATAATTCAAACGCAGAAACAGTCTTGTTCTCCATCAGCATCCACACATAATTTATGCTTCTACTTTGTATGATGTCGCTCTTTTCACAGGTTGCTGGGGCGTCAAGGATCCGTGACGTGGAGAATTGACACAGCTTGTCTTCACGGTGTGAGGTATACGGAAAAAATTTTCGCTTCGCACAGATAGCATCTACGAGAAACTAAAGAGTTCGTGTTCATTCACATGGGATACTCACAAGAGAGAACTGATTTCTATTGAAATCTATTGACTCTACTGAATTCGTCGTTGTTTTTTTTTTTCAAAATAAATATTCCCTGGTCAATGTGGCCCGATTCGAAGCTCTGCGATTTTGAAAAACATTCTTTAAATCTTGGGAGTACTGCACATGAATTCTCTGCGACATTTTCAAAAATTTCTCATAAAAAATACTTCAAATTTCTTGTAAGAATAAAGTGATGTAAACTTAAAAATATGGCATGGTTCTACTTTCACTGTTAACTCTGAATTTTCGGAAATTACTTAAATTTAATTTTTTTCGGTGTCTTCCTGCATTTATAGTATTGGAGATAGCGACTTTTTCTTCAATTCGTTCTTTTGTTTTTAACTGTATCAAGATAGAGTTTAGTAGTGTCTAACACGTTTTTATGGCCGTATATAATTTTCTTGTTTCTTTGTCATCTTATATAGCCCTGATGATGGAAATACATATTCGGAAATTTGGCAAACAATCATCTGCTGTTTTTTTTACCTACTGAGTAAATAAAGTAAAGGATTGGTACATGTAAATTACGTAAAATAACGCACGAGTACAATATATCGTCAACGGAATTATCACGTTTACTGCGTTCGTAGTGGGTCAACTATAAGTAGGATCAAAAACGAAGGACAATTCAATGTTAGAGGAGGGAATCCAATGGCGGCATTAGAGAAAGTTCCAAAATGCCTAAAATCTCTAACGACATCGACCGTTTAGCAATGAATTATTCAGTTGCTTTTCCTACTGTCTCGGTGCCAAACGTGACTCGGATAATCTCAAGCCTTCTCTGGTATCAAATCTTTTCTAATGGTGAATAAGTACTCGGAAAATTGGTTTTTCTGAAAGAGAATAAAAAAAAAAATCAATACTGATTTCGTCCTCTTCAAAATGTTCCCTTGAGATATAATATATTTTTGTTACTGTTTCTCCAGTCCTCGAAGAACTTCTGAAACGCAGTTTTCGGGTAAGACACCTTCAGCGATTCTGCTTTTATTTCTTCAATGTTGGCAAAACCTCTTCCTTTCAAGGATTTCATAAGCTTTGGGAATAGGACGAAGTCACAGGATGCCATGTCCGGTAAATACGGAGGTTGAGGCATCAAAACGGTGTTGTTTTGGGCTAAAAATTGACGAACAAACAGTAAAGTGTGAGCAGGTGCATTATCGTCATGCAACTGCCATGATTTCTTGCACCACTAATCCGGGTATTTTCTTTGGAGTGCTTCATGCAAATAGTGTGAATGAGTTCAATCCTTATTGACTCTACAACCTGTTAGTATATTGCACGCACTATTCCACGAAAACTATTAAAATTTTCAAAAAATCTACATCACTATTATGAAAGAACTATTTATAGATAAAAAAATTTCATTTAAAGGAAAAATCTCTATTTTTAATTTTATAGTTGTAAGAAGACGCCGAAAAAATTCAAACTTTTACAATTTTCGAAAATTCAGAGCTAACCGTGAAAATCGAACCTATATTGAACCCTATTCTTTCCTTATTTTACCCTATTCTTAAAAGAAAAATAAAGAAAAAACTTGGAGCTGTTTTTGAGAAAATTTTCAAAATGTCCGGGGTTCATGTAAAGTACCCCCAAATTTTAAAGAATGTTTTTCAAAATTTCAAAGCTTCAACTAAAGCCAGATCGACAGCAGTTTCTTCAATTTGGAAAAGATCGTACGCATGGTTTAGGCGCTAGTAGTGTTCGCAGACGGACGGACGGACGGATGGACAGACAGGCGGACAAACGGACGTTTTGCTTTCTATTGGTTTTTCGGCATCAAGGACCCACAAAACATGAATTCTGGCTACACCACGTGTTAGAGGATTTTTCTCTTAATTTAGCAACTGGATTTATCCACTTTTTCGTTGTCAGGGCCCGGGAATTAATTTTTTCTCCCGAAAATCAGCTGTTTTTTCGCGCAGCATTACATAACTTTCTCTGCACTACGAATATTACTCCGTATATAAGTACGTATAAGAGAAAGTAACTAGAGGTGCAACAGAATGGCACAGACTCTCTCGTGGTAATGTTTTCTAATTTTCATGGTGTGAACTGGCTTTACGGTCTTGCCCCGTCCGCTTGCCAGTAACCATCATCACCCAAAATATATTTTTTGACATTTTCTCTAGTTTTCGGTTTCCTAATAGTAGAACCGAAATATTACTTCAATAATATTAAAGAAGAGTCGTCCTAAATTGAAATTTCCATTGACAAATTTGAAGCAAGTTTTGAAGAAAGTAGTGTTTAAGCGTTACAGTAAATGCGAAATTTGAAGCGCCTTTTCACATCGAATTGAGTTTTCGAAAAACTTCACTTGAAGCACATCCACTCACAATTGTAATAATTTATACAAATCGATGGAAATGTGCAAATTAACAGCGTGAGTGATATTTAAAACACAATACATTTGTGTAATTTTTGAAAAAAACAACAACAAGAGAATACACGAAAATTAACTTTATGTCATATTAAACAGTGCCATTACCACTATCCTTTGTAAAATTTTGAAGTCAAAATTTGGAGCCATTTTTGAGAAAATGGCGTTTGAACGTTTCTGAAAATGCAGAATTTTCCACTCATTTTAACAGAAAACTGTTGAGTTATCCAGAAACTTTATATAACATTATTTAGATCACATGTACTCCTAAATACAATTAAGTGAAGAAATCTCCTCTAATATTGCCGGCGTGAGAGACAAGTCAAAAAAAATTACATTTTTGTAATTAAAAACAAACAAACAATAGAGCAATATGGCTTTTATGTTATCGTATAGGGTACGTTTGGCACTACCTCTATCAAAAATTTAAAGAAAAAATTTGGTGCCGTTTTTGAGAAAATCTTCTTTTTGTTATTTATTAAAATTGCACATATTGCACGCACTGTTGCACGAAAACTACTAAATTTTTAAAAAATGTACATGACCTTAAGGAAAGAACTATTTATGAACAACATATTTCATTTGAAGGAAAAATCTTTTTCTTCAATTTTACAGCTGTTGAGACGACGAAAAATTTAAACTTTTGCAATTTTCTAAAATTCTGAGTTAACCGTGAAAATCGGATCTATGCCTCCTTTATAAGTGCATTATACTCTATACTTACAAGAAATTTAAAGAAAAAATTAGGGTTTTTTACTTATGGGACAAACGACCTCGCTAGTTGACGCGCTCGGAATTATCAATCAATCAAAAATCAGAAGTTACGAGTGCTTGTAGTAGTGAGTTTTGGAGTCGAAAGCTGCAAATTCTAAAGTGGATAAATTTTTAATTAAAATGTAAACTCGAGGTGCTACAGAATGGCACAGACTTTATCGTACCAAATTTTTCTAATTTCCTTAGTGTGGTCTGGCTTTAAGGTCTTGCTCCATTCTCTGGCCAGCTGCTATCTATTGTCGCCCAAAGTACATTTTTTGACAATGTCTCAAACTTTTGTTTTCCTAATAGTAAGAACAACTGAATTATTACTTCAAGAATATTAAAGAAGAATAAAAACTCGTCCGAAATAGAAGTTTTCATTGAAAAATTCGTAGTCGTTTTTAAGAAAATGGCGATTAAGCATTATTGTAAATGCGAAACTTAAGCTATTTTTTACAGAAATCTATTGAGTTTTCGAAAAGTTCATTTGAAGCACTTCCACTCACAAATGTAATAATACATACAAATCGATGGACATTGCCAAATTAAGGTGTTAAAACGTGAGAGGTATTTAAAAAAATTAAATTTGTGTAATTTTTGAAAAAACAACAAAAGAATACACCAAAATGAACTTTACGTAAACAGTGCAATTAGCACTACCCATTGGGGAAAATGTGGAGTCATTTTTGAGAAAATGGCGTTTGAGCGTTTCTGAAAATGCGAATATGAGCTCATTTTTACTGAAAACTTGAGTTTTCGAGAAACTTCATGTGACACTTAAATTACATGTGCTCATAAATATAATAATGTGAAAATATCGCCTTTAATGCAAATATTACCGACGAGAGAGAAGTCAAAAAAATTTAATTTTTGACATTTTTGAGAAAACACAAAATAGAGCAATACGGCGTTTACGTCATGGTGTAGGGTTCGTTTGGCACTAACCCTACCAAAAATTTGGAGCCGTTTTTGAGAAAATCATATTTTTATTTAAAAACGCAAATATTGTACGCACTATTGCACGAAAACTACTAAAATTTTCGAAAAAATCTACATGGCCTTAAAGAAAGAACTATTTATGCACAACAAAGTTTATTTGAAAGAAAAATCTGTCCTCAAATTTGTGGTTGTAGGAAGACGCCAAAAAGAATTCAAAATTCTGCAATTTTTGAAAATGTAGAGTTAACCGTGAAAATCAGACCTATGCCACCTTTGTACATTTTACTCTTTTCTTTCAAGAAATTTAACGAAAAAATTTGGAGCGGTTTTTGAGAAAATTTTAAAAATGTCCGAGGAGCTTGATGTAAAGTATCCCCAGATTCTCAAGAATGTTTTTCAAAATTTCAAAGCTTCAACTAGAGCCACATCGACAGAGATTTCTTCAATTTGGAAAATATCGTACGCATAGTTTAGGCGCTAGTTGTGTTCACAGACGGCGACGTTTTGGAAAAAAAACAAACTTTTTTTGGTATCAGGGGATCCCAAAACGCGTATTTCCGTTGAAATCTCAAAATCGATTTTCCGCAGTAATACATAACTTTCTCTATACTACGTATATTACTCCGTATTTATTCGAGTGTAAAGAGTTTATTGAAAGTAGTAAAGGGCACACAAATATTGCAGAGATGATGACAGCAAGGACTCTTTTAAAACAGAAAAGAAACAATGGGCCGTCCATAAATTACTTACGCTAAAGAGGGGGAGAGGATGTATAGGGGTGGGGGTGGGGGGAATTAATTTCGTGTTCCATAACATGTAAAATATTAATTTTTTACATTTTTCAATATTTGCTGAAATAATTCCTTTTATGTCTTGTAGTAAAACATTAAAATATTTACCAATTAATTTGTATTAAAAACAAGGTAAATAAACGTTATTAGCTGTACATTGTTATAATAAATGGAAATATTTTCTCATTAATCTTTTATTGAATCTGTAAAATTATGAAGAAAATATTGAAATATGATTTTATGTACATATAAAAATTCTAGAATCCATTTAAATTGGCACAGTAGACTGTCGCTCATGCATCATCCACAATGGTGTGATCACATATTTTCTCGCTTTTGCATCCATCCTTCACTTGCAACTTGCTAGTCTAGTCTGTTAATTGCAGTCAGCATCGCCAACTAATTCAGTTTTAATTATCATTCATTTTAATATACACCAGTAAAATGAACTCTATTTGTTTTTTTAGCATAATGTATTTTCACTTCTCACATTAACAGGGGGCATTGTCACAGTGTTACATAATTATATAGGTGATTCAAGCGTGCTTTGCAGGAGCATATTAAAAAATACTCCAAATTTACGATACGTAATTAATGGATCGTCCCTAAGATAAGAGCCCAGAGGACACTACAAACCTCCCTCTCCCGGCAATATTTTCAAGTTAGTGCCTATGATTATTGGTTAATTTTGAAAGTAATTTGAGTCAAAGCAAAAATGCAATTCTCTGAAAACTAAACAATGACCTACATACACAGTTCGAGCTTCATTTGACAACTGAAATTTTTCTCTCCATTTTAATATACAATTCAACTATCTTCTGACGTTTTTGCCAACTACATTTTCCGATATCTTTTATTTTCAGTTGACTACACAATGTGAAAAGAATCATCGTCAGTCTGCACTTTAGCTATTGCCAATTTTAATTTTTAAATTACATTTTATATTTGTAAGAACTATTCAGGAATTTTGAATTCAGAAAGAAATGTATATTTCGACATTAGTTAGTTATGGATTCAAAAGTAACAGCACCATGAAAATACTATTATTTACTGGATGGAGAAGATTGGGTTAAAGAAATAATTTGTCAGCAGAGAAAATTACTGTTCATTACTAAATATAGAAGAGGATATAATTGAAGATGTTTTTTTCACTTGCATCCATTATTATTTTAAAAATTCAACAATGCATTGCTGAATTTTTTAAATATTTAGTATTGAATATGATTTTGAGTCTGCCAATGATATCAATACATAGTTATGTATTAAAAATACAGAAAAATATTTGGTCAAAGTTTCCTTGCTATTTTTCAGACATAACAGTGAAAAAATACATCTACTGCAGCAAAAAGCATTAAATGTTTAATAACAAATATCTTTATTCTCTTCTACAAGCTGAATATATCTACTTCAATAAATTCTAGTTATAAGGTTTTTTTCAGCAAAGTCCCACTGCATTGACAATTGACAGTAAATCTGCTGCTTCAACAGTGCTACAAGAACTGGACATGAATGGCAGAATAGATCACTAGGCGAGGCAGTATTGCTAGATATTTTGTAATCATTCTTCATTAAGTTTGATCACAAGGGTATTTCACATTGTTGGCTCATTACATTATTTAAACCCATGACACATAATATACTCTGCATAAATGTTGAGAAGTCTACGACATTGTTTCCTTGAATAACTTTTAAAGAACCACAGAGCTCCAAATATTCAGAATTGCTTCAGGAGATTAATAGCACAAAAAGCAACATGAAGCTGAGCATTAAATTCATCTTAAACTTGTATTTTTACTTTGTTCCACAAGCCGGAAACACTTGGTCATACAAAGCTCCACTGCAACCTCTTGGCAATCACAGCCAACTGGATGTCAGGGAAAGGAGATACAATGAAGGTTTCAATCATTAGATAAATACACTTTACAGAACACAGTGGTTTTAATGCACAAAGAGCTCTGTCAAGATCTTCAAGTAATCTACAAATATGCTGTAGCATATTTAGGAGACACGTATGCACACGTCTTATGGTCAATAAATTATATTCCACTACAACATTCAGTCCAAGATCACTAACACACAATTTTCTCATATAATAAGTCTTGAAATAACTAGAAGTATGGCAGCTTGCCTCAACTTGTGCTCTTCATAAGCAAATAAATCAAAATATTTCTAGTCATTCCCTGACCAACTCATGTATTAGGGTGCTAATGTTCTGATGATAACAATATTCAAAAATACACATGAATTTAATGTGGACAATGGGAAGTTGTGTTCTTTTTCACCCAAGATGGTGAGCCTGACTGACAATGTGCTGCAAGTGTCCTTTTCTTGAATTGCTACAAGATTCTCTATATTATCATTCTAATTCTTCATCAGCCACTGCAGATACTGTTGCTGAATTTTGAGCTACAATACGCTGCAAAAGAAATAATAAATACCCAAATTTAATAAGTACATTAATATTAGGTACACTCAGTAGAACCTCCAATATCCAAGGTACTGAACCCTAAGATAATTGAAATAATTTATTGGTTCATACATAAATAAGTGAAAAAGTAAATAGTACATAGTTAAATTAATTTTTCTATTATGCAAACACTGAATAATTGGAATCTCAGATAAACTGAATAATGAAGGTTCCAATGTATGAGCAAAAAAATCAATTTGCTTTGCTCATTCCAGAATATTGATAACACAATACAATATTACATCAGAAAAATATTGACATAAATAATGTGCAAGATTTTATACACATAAATGTACTACAGGTTAGAAAATTGGTCTAATGAACCAGAACTAAAATAAATAATTCTGACCTGGCCAAGAACTGGGAGACGTTGGAGCAAAAGATGGAACACTTGTGGAGGAAGTGTTTGCTGCAGAACCTGCAGAAGCTGGTTTGGCTGGCCACAAACTGCCACTGCATTGCCCAAATGTTCAACACCACCTTCCAAGTCTCCTTGAGCAAGCAACTCTTCACCCAGTTGAACCTAGATATTGAATATATTGTTAACATATTATTCACTCATAAACTGAATTTCTTTTTCCACTAATGATTTTTGAAAGAAAAATTATGTACCTCACGTAAAAAGAAGCTTTGAACTGCTTCATGATCTTTAAGGTCAGGTAATTTTGTTCCTGACATTTTGGTGGCTGCCTTTCTGGCTTTTCTTCCTGCAATGTTGTTTAATTCATAAACTTATTAGCTAATTAATGTAATTACAATAAAAATGCAATTGCAAATATCATATAGAACATTACTAAGTAACACAAGTTCATTCAAAAATAGTTTTACTACAAACTTCAATATGGAAATCTCTTTTAGGATAAATAATGGTATAATTTTGTGCACCTCAACTGCTACCATGCAAAATGACACTGCACATAAAGCAGCAACTTTGTGGTTAAGAGTGCCTAAATAGATAGAACATAAATTATTTTTTTTAATACCATTGTTCTACGATGTCTACAAGGCAATTCAACATTTCCAAAACAAAGAGCAAGTGACTTGTGTATTATGATCTTCAATTTGGTTAAAAAATGCTTGGTCTCCTGTAATCCGAGTGTGTTTAATATTCAGGTAAAAATTCCTTTTTGCAGGCAGCCTAATATGCAGAAAGTTAGGAATTACGTTAATAAACTTCAAAGTAATTAAAGAAATTCAAAAAATACGGTTTCAAAGGGAATTTTCTTGATAAGCAATAATGCGTTCGGCACGCATTCCTAAAAGTTCAGATTACGATTTGAATATTAGGGAACAACTTCATTAGGTTATTAAGGTACTATTTATTGACGCAAACATTCGTGTTTCGAAAGATATGATAACTACTTTCGTTATGAAATTTATTTTTCATAAACATTAAAGAACTTACTTTCTCTCAATTTTCTCTTGAAGTTCGGATCACTTCTTCGTTTCCTGTCAAAATATATGCAGTAACCAATAAATAACGTGCCGCAAATCCCAGCTGCAATGCCTATGGCTGTTTTTGAAACCATTGTCATAGCTCAATTCAACTTCAAAATTTCCAAAATATTAACTTAAACACACATTTCCCACGATACACAAACCCGACACACTTCTCTCACTGGTTCCCATCCAGAGAGATTATAAAGCAGCTAGTAAAGTAACACGTTGTCTCAATAGAGAGCGGAGTAATTCAATATTGCAAGAGCAACGATTTAGAGTTCATGAATTACGAAGGTTTCTCGAGGCTCAAGTATTTTAAAAATTCAATGTTTACACCAAAAATCTCCTAGTAATGAAATCTACAAACGACATACTTCTAATTTTTCATTATTTAGCTTTGAACAATTGATTAATTATTATCAAAGAAGTTGTACAATTGGGTAACGATATTACGATTATCATAGATATTTCGAGTCATATTCTATACGAAGACAAAATCTGGTACTACGACAATTCAGAACTTGGAACTAAGTAGAACGTTTTGAGACAAAACCGGTTTCAAGTGACTTAATTGAAGTGATAATTTCTTGACATGTTAAACAAAAGTCTTTGATTTGTATTGCCAGCCCTATGGAGCTAAAAATCACAGTTTTCATTGGAGTACTGAACTATCCATGGCATTCCACCATGGAACTCTCAAAACATTATTGTGATGTTCAAGAATAAAGTTACTTACAAATAACTATTTAATAATTTACAATGCAAAAATGTTTTGATAATATGATTTATTTACATTCACTTGAATAATTTATTTTATTTCATATATTAAACGGTTGTTCATTTATCGAATGTTGGCTACGCTCGTGACCAGAGAGTTGTGCATGGAATAACATTCTTTCATGGTATTGGTTGGTGGGCTGATCGCTAGGGGAAGTTGTCAACGTATGAATTCAAATTTGTTGTGGTCGGATCGAGATCGGGGTTGTGGCGTGTGTGATCAAGAATTGTTTGTAAATGTTTATTGAGGAATGTACGGTATTTCGTGAGTGTCGGTTTTAATTGCTTGTGTTAATTGCTGTATTAATAATGGAACTACTTGATGAATCTAAAGAAAATATCCAGCCATTGCGACGTGGGCGAAATATTTCAACATTGAATACGGCCCTTCAAGCTCAAACAGATGCTGAGATTCATCATCAATTAATGAAAGAGCGCGAGTAAGTTCATCTGTTAAGTAGATAGTTGTTATAATTAGGCATTACATATTTCACTTTTATTAATTTATTGTCCACTTGTTAGGGAGTTCGAGATTTTGGTACGATCGTACGTGGGAGAGGATCCTCTCCAGCCATGGTATGACTATGTTCTATGGGTTGAACAGAACTTTCCCAAACATGGTCGAGAAGGCAATCTGAAAACACTGCTTGAAAATTGTTTATTGCAATTTAAAGACAGTGAACAGTATTCTCAAGATGTGAGATATATTGACTTATGGACAAGATATGTATGTATTCATTTCTTCTGAATTGCATGCGAGATTCAATTTGGTGGATGGATGTCTATTTTAGTACATGGGCAAAGGCAAATTTAGCTCCATCTTTGGAAAACTGCAATTTGGTGAAATGACATGATGCTCTATATGTTTTGTTTCAAGTAAAGATGTCTGATTTAGATGAGTGGAAGAGTTGTGTTGTTTAAAATTTGCATTGCTCACATGTTTTTCGAAGGCTCCACACATTTAGTATTTACAAAGAGGCCACTTTCTGGAAAAATGGGAAAAGTCCAGGAAGAATTGTTAGATGTCAGGTAAAGTGAGACTAATGTAACTAGGTATTATTACTTTAAAACCTTATTTCAGCAAAAATAGTTACTGGATTTTTATTTATTGAATTTAATTCATTCTTTATCACAATGAAATTGGAGCTGACAAACCGGTATTAGGCTTTGTTTAATTTTTTTTTTTTTAAACTGTGTAAAAAACTACAAATAGTGTCAAAAAAAGACAGCTCTAAAAAATGGGAAAAGTCGGGGAAATTCATCCCAGAAAAGTGGGACCAGCCTGATTTGCAAGTAGCGAGAGTAACTGCTTGCTGTATCCTGAGTTCTGAGAATCGGTTGCCTGCCATTTGCTGAGGTTGCATTGGACTGCTAAACATTCGCTGAGCACATCAGCTGCTTGGGATTAGGGGCAGTAGCTCGCTATTCGGCAAATGCCAAATGTGTGGAGCTGCCTTTAAATAAGAGGTGCTGCTTTGATTCATGAAAATTATATGCAAACTAAACTTCACTAGCATTGGATTTTATTGATGGTCTAGAATCTTTTAATTGTATGAAGAACATTACGCAGAATTACTCATTTTCAGATGGGTTTTGCTGATGATCCTTTGGGCATGTACAAACAAATTCATGCAAAAGGAATTGGAGCACAATGTGCAATCTTTTATCAATGTTGGGCAGAAGAATTTGAAAAAGCAAATGATATGAAACGTGCTGATCAAATTTATATAGAAGGACTGAAGAGAAATGCTCAACCCAAAGATGATTTAGTTGCAGCACATACGTAAGTGTTTCTGAGTGTTGTTAAAAGTAAATTTTACAGCTGAATGATAAAAATTTGAGCAATATGTTGTGTGATTAATATAAGGCTAAATTTTGAAATGCAGTAGTTGCTAATCATTAACTAAATACTTAGATTTGCTGAGAACTTTATTAAGATGCCTTCACTTTCATTGAGTGGTATTCACTAGGGAATATATTTCTTTCTTAAATTTAATATTTAAACACACATATGTGTGATTACGTTTTAAAATTGGTCAGTAATGAAAATGGGGACTGGGAGCTGGGGTCAAAATAATTTAAGGCTTTTCAGGTAATTGCACATTTTTCTAAGGTATCTTAAAATATAAAAAGCTACACACTTTGTTTCAATCATGAATCATGTTTCCTTCTAACAGGTCGTTGAAAGCTTGTTTAAAAGAAAGCAGGTTAATCATTAAAACTACCCCCCCCCCCTCCACAACCTATTGGGGAACTAATAAAAATTGTCTCGTCTCTAAGCGTTGAATGTTGTTTGTTTCATTTCTCCACAGATTCTCATGATTCTGAGAAGATCCTCAATTTAGGAGAAAAGAAATGGTTATGATAATGTAATGCATGTTCTGTGCCTACCATGCAAGCATGATTGAACTATTGACTTATTAAGGGAACTTTCTTCTTTAGTAACTTTCAGGTCAGAGTTGCACGTAGTATTCTTGGTCAGAATCCAATAATGAATCGACAACCAGAAATTGAGGAAAGAACTGCATTGTCCACATTAAGAGCTCATGGCCGGAAGAAAAATATGGTGGATTCAACTCGGGTTGGCAACAGTATCAGACGTGCCACTCCTGGTGTGTTACGGCCACATGCAAATGTTGCTTTGGCAGATAGAAGAAATGGCAATGTGCAAGCTTCTAAAGTTGTGGTGTATAATGTAACTGAATTTGGATTTATTTCTTTTTGTATGAAAATTAAATGTTAAAGTATGGAATTGGTTATAAATGGTAATATTTGTATTGTTTTTTATTTGATACAGGATGAAAATGCTCCTTTTACTGATGCTGTAGCTCATCCAGTAGTGAAAACATCTGTTTTACTCCCTCAACAGAAGACAGAAAATAAGGAAAACACCTTGAAGCCAGGACGTTGGAATGAAGGAAAATTCAAAAAGAAAAGTTCTTCTGCCATTGGAATGAGTGGTGTGCCTGCAACACCTAGGACTCCTTCTTTTCATGGTATTTAGTCTTTTTGTTCTATAACTTTTATTTTACCCTACTGTCTCGATTGGATCTTTTTTAATTAAACATCCTATTTATATTCTGCTGTAAACTTTTACATCCAAGCAATGCATTTTATTGACATTGTAACGTCATTAGCAAAGTAATTTGTCCTTAGCAAGTTTATATGTATTAGTTCATAAGAAAGAAGTGCACACATAAGTTGGGGTCCCCCTTTGCCCTTCCCTACTGGCACCCAGAGAAACGCTAAGCTTCTTTATTGCCATACACTATAATTTGTGTTGAAAATGGGTTTTTATCCACTCTTCCCAGATCATTTTCTTTCTTCATCTTTTACTTTTTAAACAAATTTTTGAAATATGTTTGTCAAATACTTGTTTTCCCATAAATTCTATGGGATGCAAAATTTTAAAATGAGCTATTTAAAGCAATTGAAGTACTTGCTGTTTTTAATAGAAGAAATTGACTCTACAAATAATTTGTGTAAAGAAGGGTGTGATATTCATTACTTCACAGGTGGCTGGGAGTGTTCTGAAATTGAAGGCCATGATATTCTACCATGAACTATCACCATGATGTCAAATTAAAAAAAAAAATTCTAAAAAGTTCTGAATTTACAAGATTTGTATGTGTTCACATTTCTTGGATCGGATCACTGCATTGCCTAATGTCCCTTGTGACCTGTATTTCCCAACAACTTGCTAGTCTCCTGTGCTGCAGATTCCTATGATCATGACCTGCCCTGCTTTCTTTTCTATAATTCAATTTGGTGTTGATTATGACTAGAGGGTGGATTTTCATGACCTAAAATGATGAATAAAATGCTCTTAAAATGTTTTAAAAATGCCCTACAAGTGAAGAAAAATGATGTAAAATATTTGATCAAAACGAGTCTTGATGAACAACTCACACTATTGGATGTTACTGATGTAATCAAGACTTCTTTCTTTTATTCAAGTGAACTCAACTTGCAAACTTTTGTTTGGAATATACCAGGAAATCTGTCTTCAGTTATCACAAACTCAACTGAACTGACAATGGCACTGATGGGCATTACAGGAACCTTAGATTACATTCTCACAACGGCTGACATTACTATTCCTGAGTGAAGAAATTGAATAGGCTACTCAGAAATTCTGTGGAGAACATTTGTTAGATTATAAGTATTTGAAGCAAGTACCATTAAAATGATATTACAATCTATGAAATCAGTAAAAAAAACTTTAAATGTGAAGAAAAAGTTATACTTATTTGGTCAAATTGGCCGAAAAATGCAAAAAAAAAAGTTGCACAAAAATGGGTCATTTCTTTTTGTCATAACATAAAATGAATGCCAATTCTAAAAGGCTTTGTTCTAAAGTGAAAAGGAAAAAATGATATTTCAATAAAATCCGCCCTTCATTTAGTTATGACCCTTGCCCTCCTCTGCTGTGGGAGGCATCTTTGGGTCCATGTCTTTTCTTGTTAGCAAGCTGCCAAGGCACCCCAGTAGGAACAAGTTGACTGCAGTAGTTTGTTATGGGGTGTGGGCATCTGTTTGATGGGAGGATAAAGCTTAACAGGAGTGTTGATGGTTAGGTCTACCCCTCCATGCCCAACACATCAGGATCAGGAAACCTGACTCAGGTGCAAAAATGTGTTTGATCCAAGTAGGCCAAGACTGAAAGGGTGTGGTTTGGAATGTGATGTTTGGTGATTAGGACTGCCACTATGGTAATATGGTAACCACTGTGGTGATTAGGTAAACCACTATGCTTAAGTGGGAGTTAGCGATCCCTGTTAACTGGGTTGGCTAAATGCCCAAAATTTTTATTCCTGTATTATTTATTCAATTTAGCCATTTTGTTCAGATCCTGCTGTGAATCAGTGGAATGTTAATAAGACCAATTAAAGATGGCAATTCCTGGAAAACTGATAAAAATTGGGAATTTTATTGAATTGAAAAAATCGAGAAATATTTGGAGGAATCATTAGAAGTTAGGGAAAATTTGAAGAAACAATTATCTGAATATAATTATGTATTATAAAACATGAATATTTCAAATAACAATCATAATTGTTGCTTTTGGCAAAATTATCATTTACAGCTCTTATTATATTATTGATTGTTTCTCATTTTTGTTTAAATTAAATTTTTAATTGCAGTTCATGCAGATGAAAATGCTGCAGTGCCAAAAACACCAAAGACTGATATTGTGGCTTCTAATGTACTGAAAATGAGGAGGCATGTTTATGAAGATGAAAAGAATATTCCAATTGCCATGTTTGAACTACCTGATCCTAAAAAAATTGCAATGTATCCAAAGAGTAAGGTAGGTGTCAAACATAATATATCCTGCATACATTTCTTGTTTGTTGATGTCTTAAGACATTTTTTTTGTCATAGGTTTATTCAGGAGGAACTGAATTTAGTTTAGAAGAGTTAAGAGCAATCATTTACCTGAAACGGGAAAAAGGAAAGCAAAGTGAGTATTTATCTGGCAACCCTAAAAAAACAGAATAAATATTTGTGAGATGTAATCTTTCAAACTTTTGTGACTCCTTGAATGCGTGACTTGTGTATGTTGTATTTTCAAATTGTGATTATAGTAGTTGAATGGTTTTAAGACAGGTTTTGAACTTGTGAATGAATGGTGTTTTGCTTTGTAATTTTTTTTGGCAACCTAAAACATCTTGTGCTTTTCTTAGAGGAATCACATGAAAATGTGGATATGAATTTGGAAACTCAAGATGCTGAATTACAAGTCACCGTTGATGAAAAAGTTGTGAACATCAATGAAGACCAAAAATATATATCAGAAGAACATCATTGTCAACAGATGAATATTCAGCAGCAGGAAGTTTGTTTTTCGGAAAGATCTGAAATAAAGCAGCTATGTCAAAATAATAATTTTGAAATTTACATGGAAGCTGAAGAGGAAATGAATGCTAAGATGAAACAGAAGCCTCAGCAGAAAATTGAGCAAAAGGAAAGGATTCCTGTTGCAGCTCCTGTGCAAACTTCCTTTTTGAAAGATATTCCTGCTTCAGGCTTTTTGAAAGTTCCCAGAACAATACTGGAACGTAAGGAGAGTGTGGTAAGCTCATTGTTCATTTTTTAAATTTGAGAATTGGAGAAAATTTGCAAAAGTGAGACTATATAGTATAAATGGTTGAAATGTTGGAATAATGTTGAATGTTAGTGATGGGAATTTTTAGTTACATTTTCCAAATAAAATTACAGCTAAATAAGGGGCGAAATGTGGTTTTGTGGTTCGTAATGATAATGGGTTTTGTAGGTCACCGTCGTAATGATACATCATGTGAATTAAGTGTCAGTTTTAACATTAGCCATATTTTGGGTTTAACATATTGCACAGTTGCCAATAGTAATGCTTGGATGAACTTAAAAATGGTAGTAACTCTTCAGAGGAAGTGTACCTTGCAAAAAAATTATTGTTGATGGATGACTAAAATATTAACACAATTGCCAACCCTGTCAAAATTATTTCATGGTTGGAAAAATACTCTACTTGAATCCATTTTCTTAAGACAATTGTTAAATTAACAATGCGTTTTTCTAGTGCAGACAAAACTTTAAAAAAATTGACATGTCACATTTGATATGTTTAAATAAATTATATATGCATTGTTAAGGAGGTGCAAGTTATTTTTGTAATTGTGTTATTAAATGAGAGATTTGACGTATAATGAGGCATGGATTGTCTCTGCCAGTTTGGGAACAGAAATAATTTTTGTTTGCCGAATAGACATCAAATTTTGCTGTGCAGCAGAAATATTGGATTGATGAAACCAATATCAGTGATGAATGTAGAGTAGAAGCCATATATTTCTTAGGCTTGGTAAATACATTTTCTCTTTGTATTTATTGACATTTAAGATTTTATGGGGAAGGCTGTATCAAGTACATTGGCATATTTTTACAGCCTTCATTTTCCTCGAGTGTGCATGGAATTTCAAATTCTGGAACTTGAAGTTAATTGAAATGTGATTTGCATTTGCTTTTCATTCTGATCTTTTATATAGTCACTGTTCCCTTTTATCTGTAGTGTAATAACATTATTACTGTATGAATGCCTTCTTGTAAATACATTTTTTTAAATGTTAGTTAGGTAGAAATATTGTTGATTTATTTGTTAAATCAACATTGAGATAGTTTTTTTCCATTTCAAAAGACTGATTGGACATTAGTTAATGTATTTTGTGCAAATATGAATGTATTAACAGCAGTTGCCTTGAATTTTTACACTGTTTATTGAATTTTGAATATAAATTTTGAATCCCAAAATTAATTTAAGACAGATTTTTATTCACAAATTAACCCTTTTCACATTTATTTTATTCTTGAATACACAACGTTGCTTTTTTTCACTATGTTTCGACAATCTATTTTAATGTCTTCTTCTCTATATTCGACAATGTGAAAAGTATTAATTTGTCAATAAAAATGTCTTAAAATAATTTTTTGGGATTCAAAGTTTATATTAGCGGTAGTATTTTGCAAATGTAATTTCCTTGCATTTTCAGGTACCATCAACTGATGATATGTTTTACAGTGGACCCTCATTTGAACAGAAAGAAAGCGATCAGTCCCTCACAGTGAACACTAAAGCTGTGATGAATGAAGTGAAAGGCATGTGGGTATCCTCACCTCAAGCTGAATCAAATCCTCCAAGAGGTAAATTTTCTTGTTATGTGCAATTTCAATTTCCTTGCAATGTCTCAGTATCCATTGCTGTGTGATGATGAGAAAGCTCATTTCTCAGGTTGAGACCAGAGATACGGTGTAGGGATCGGTATGTGCTACAATTTCTAAAAAGTGCAGAAAGTTTCCATGTAGTGTTTATTATACAATATCTTTTTCGCATACTAAGAACGGAGAAATTGTAATACTGCTTTGAAAAGTGGTGAGTTTTCATATTGTCATTTTCTGACACTGAAAAAGTGAATCAACCTGGTTCCTATTTGTAGCAAATTTCTTCTTAGGTGGTTAGAGCGAGATATTCCTTAGAGAGATAGAGAGTCCATATTACAGTCAAACATATTTATTTACGACATAAATGGGTATTGCGTGACCTATATAAACAAAATATCAACTCTTATGATTTTTATTAATTATACGAATGAATTTGGTTTCATAGATAAAAAATGAAAATATTTCACATAAAGACCTACAGTTGACTAGTTTCTTAACTAGTACTAACAGATCGCCTGGCTAAGGAATGAAAAATTGAGACATAAGATTGAATATAAAAAAGCGCTATTACACAATAATCAAGAGCAGAATTATAAAAAGTAACATTATACACTTGTATCTAAATTTTATTTAAGGTGATTGCTAAAAATGGCAAGAATTTCCTCATCTGAGTAGGGCTAAAAGTCTTTGGTAAATTGGGCAATGCCGTACTGTCCTCGAGATTGGCATAGCTGCTCAGTGGTCACGCTTCTTCGAAGTTTCATTGTTTTGATCACTTTGAATACTGTTCATGCCTGGTCAACAAGTGTAAAATATCACTATGACCAAATTGATGGAATATTTGTTTCCATAGTGAAATTTGAGAGAAGACGAAACAATTCCTCTCAATGTCACACAGAACAGTGAAATAATGGAAATTTTTCAAGTATATTTCAATGCTATTTTCTCTCTAATTTTTATTTCTTTAATTATCTGAGCCAATGGTAAGATAAACTAGGGATGGGTCCTCGATACTTATGATACCTGGATACCCTCGATACTCGGGTGGTATCAATAGCGATCGATACTTCTGGAAAATGACTCGATACTTTCAATTGTTTATGCCATTCCCCATCTCTTCTGATTTTACGGAAGAATTGTCTTCTTTACATTCCTCTTTCTCCAATTTTTCTTGTTAGCAACAAGGAAGTGTCGGTCTGTTTGGATTCACTTACAGTCATTGAAATTACCCAACGCTGCAATGTCTGAGCGCCTTGCTCCACTCTTTATCCCACTCGCACCTGCCACCATCTCTTGAGATAGCATGCAATTTGCGACCAATTCAGCTTTGGGAAACTTCCTTGTGAGCTCCCAGCAATCTAGTGATAAGCGATAAGCAATGATCGATGACAGCGTTTCTTCTCAGGATACTCCCCTCCTCAGCCCACTGCGGAGGCATCTGATGGATACGGGAACAGATGGACACTTCCTTGTCGCTAACAGAAGAAAAATTGGAGAAAGAGGAATGTAAAGAAGACAATTCTTCCGTAAAATCAGAAGAGATGGGGAATGGCATAAACAATTGAAAGTATCGAGTCATTTTCCAGAAGTATCGATTGCTATTGATACCACCCGAGTATCGAGGGTATCGAGGTATTGGAAGTATCGAGGACCCATCCCTAATAAAATTATAATATTGTTGGAGATGAAATCTTTCCAAAACGAGCTTTCCAAGTGGCGAGGGCTTTTGTAATCGTTTGCCTTGATGTTGCTCTCAAAATGAAATGTTTTGGAAATAAGACATGAGATCCATTC